>NNCF01126917.1:669823-682788 GCA_002313205.1 Laupala kohalensis | reverse complement strand
CATTAACACTTGTACTGAAATTACAGTAAATTCGCAAACACCTTTATTACTTAAAAACCATTGATAAAATTAGATAAAATAATGTTTTTTTGTTATTCCACTAAAGTATTATGAACATAAAATGATAAAATATAATGAAGGAAATATATGTATATGATTTTTAGATTATAAATGCACCTTGACAAGAAATTCCTTATTTTTTGGCAAATTGTAGGTATCTCCACTAGCAACTTTGTTTACTCATTTTGCTTTCTGACATTGCTCCTCAGAAAGAAATGGAACCATCATACTATCTTTTCACTTTGCTATTTTACATTTCCGTCCAAATTGAAGGTGTGAATTCCAAGTCTTGAAAGTAATGTTTGAACTTACATCACTTTCAAGAAATATGAATATGTCTCTCTCGTTATAATGATTCATTCTTCCTTGGAAATGTACCTAATCCTACGAGTGAGAAGAGAAAAATGAGAACGTCTCCCGAAAAAGAAAACTTTCCAACTTCTCAATACATTTCGTGCACTCTCAAAAAATATTTGTTCTGTAGCAGAGCCTCGCCTTTCTAACGACTTTTTCAGAACTGTTCTGCCATTCTGATCCCACAGGGCAAGTTCGATACCTCATCGTCCGTAAACTTTCTCCGAGTCTTCTATTTCTATATCGGTGCATTATTTTTCCTTTTGTTGGCGAGTATCGCGCTCTCACGATCGAGAACCTTCGTGATATCGAAGGGGTGAGGAATGTCGAGGAGAGTGATTGCATCGGCGGCGTAAGAGTTGGAGGTGACTCGATTTCTTAGGGAATGTTGGTCCGTTTTATTCACAGAACACCCGTTCGCCAGTGCAAAGCTCTGAAAATACGCTGAAATACAAAACATACGCAATAATTCTAATGCAACCCGACTATAAGCAAGCTCTTATTAGTCTCAAAAAATAGCAACGCGTTCCTTTTAAATGAAAAATACTAGCAGAACTACTCACTGTTGCCCGTGATTTGAAAAGAAAATTGTAACAATAATTACTGGACGTTCTGGAATTAAAAGACCTCTCAACAGGTCTAGATTTTTCTAGTTCATTTTGCCCGGCTTCACCCGGGATTCTTATATAATATCCTAAATTCGTATGTTTTCATATTTCGTTACTTTTGTGACAATAAATTTTCACCTTTGTTCAATTTCAAAAATAAATGCGACGAAGAAATCCTACAAAAATAGACAAATTTCACTATCGTATGCTTATATGTGCGTAATTACGAATTATTTTGAAAATCCAGAACTTAATAATATAGTTAGTACCTCTGAATTCTCTTGCTTTTGTTTCACTTTTAGAACATGTACTTGAAAACAATAATTTCGCTTCTACGATTCCGCCACTAAATGGTCAGTGGACTCTCCGCCTCATGTACTACATTGTAACTCAGTCGGAAACATTAGTAAGCTTCAGAGGTAACAGTCATGCGAGTGAAGATTCACATCTCCTGATTAGCTGCCAAATTTAATGTTGTTTTTTTACTCTTGTAATTTATCAATATTTTCCATACTCTGTAGTTGAGTTACAATAGTCCTTAAGCAGAGTCTTGGGAAATTCCAAATAATTTCATGGGTTACTTTTCCCGATTTCCATGTCACAGACATTCTTACTAATTCACTTTCATTAGTATGGATATCTGACGCTCATAAAACGTGATTTTGGAAAATAATACTACAAGATAGAAGTGATTGCCTTTAATTTTATGAACGAAACAAAAAGTTAAAGATATTTCAATTTGACTATATTAAAATTCTTCAAATTTTCAAAAATTGAATTTTACCCTTTTAAAATAATTTATCTGGAAGGATAACAAATAACCACAAAGAAAGTATTAAAATGTCCCTTTTTCTTCGAATAGGAATTTTTCTCGTCTCTTGAAATGACATAGTTTGTAACTCATATAACACCTTCTCACGCAAGGCTTTGCTGTCTGGAGGCAGAGGAACACGATAAACTAACCCAAAGCGCAACGGAGCATGTGCACAGGCATGGGGAATAGGAAGGATTGAAGTGCCGATGTACGTTTGTAAAGATTCACAAAAACTGATTTGATTACATTATTGGTTTAAAAAAAATGAAATTCGATACGTTTCATTGCAAAAACGTTTAACTTCAAATCCGTAAATTGAATTTTTTAAATATATTTCATTTCTGTTGTCATGGATCTTTAACTCCCAGTATTTTCAATTGGCATATTACTTTTACGATACTAATATGGTATGTGCCTATTTGAAATCAATTAATTTCGTTTTAAGGATACATTATATCCGAGAGATATAGTGCCCATGACATCGACGTAGGGTTGAGCTCTGCTCTTTACTAGACCTCGGCATTGGAAAGAGGAGATGTGGCCAGCACATCGCTCTGATCTGTTTGACCCCGGGGTTGACCCGGTACTTATTTTACACCAGGCTGAGTAGGCCTGGGAGTCAGTTTTAATGTTGAGAAATGATGAATCATCCGTCACTCCACGGCCATTCATTCAACTGCTCAGCCATGGCCTCCTACAATTACCAGACTGGACTGGTGCACTTGGCAACTCCGGTTTCGTAGACCGGCCAAAGTATCTTATCTTATCTAACACGTTTATTCATTAAAATTAGCATTACGATATTTTAATGAAATATAGTTAATACTTACCAGGAGAGAGGATGGGGATACAATAAAAAACAAGTTGGAATGCATTTAAACTATATGTTTGTTAATATTACCAAATGAAGTATTTTAACAACCTTGTTGGAGATATACTGTCTTAAAGTTAAATTGAATAGGATGCAATAGAATCATTGTGTTATTTTAAACAATCTAAAGCATCTTAAATAATTACCAAATATATAGCAGCTATTGTAGCAGAATGTAAAATTCGTACCAAACATGCATTTATTATAGGTTATGTTTAAATCATACCTATAATTCATATATTTAGTCCTGGCCCGGGTTTTTCTCCGGTTTTCCTTCGAGTAGAGGCGGATTTCTTATACAGGTTCTCTAGGCTTTGTTTAGGGGCATGTTTATTGTAATAATAAATCGTAAATTTAGTGTTGTTTCAATTCTTATGATTTTTAAACACTATACTCAGAAAAACCTATAGTTCGATAATAATTTGTACATGTAAATTTTTGCGTTAAATTACAAACATTTTGACATTCTATTAGTATTATATCTCGCAGCTAACTTTTTATCGTATTGTCGCGGGTTCTTGACCGGTCAGCTCTGGCGAGCGGCTTCCAGGTTGACAGAAGGCGACATGCTGGTGGTTGGAGGGGAGGAAATGGAGATTGGTCAGTTCCGGCAGAGAAACGCCATGTACGTGGAAGCAGTTTAATACTCACTCGGAAGTAGGGACGTGGTCACAGGCAGTGTCGGGTTCCATCGTTAGACAGGCGATGCAAGTGCACTCTCGGGAATGACTCTCTTTCGGGAGTCGAACCGTTGTGCACGTAGCGAGATGGATGGGCCGAAGATGAGCCGAAATGAGCAAGTAGCCAGCGAGTAGTGAGACGTAGTGAGTGCGTAGTAGTGAGAACGAGTCTCCCCCTCATGGTATATTTATATTCTCAGATAGCCGCGTCACGTTGTCCTACTAAACTCGTTACTGCCTGCGACGTGTAGCTTGTCCCCGATAAAAGTGCATACGTGAGCCTCACAACAGTATGTAGGAATTTTTGCTGAAATTTTTGAATCCGCCTCTACCTTAGGGCCCTTGATCGGAATTGATGGGATGGTCCCTTGCTTGCTTCCGGAGAGCAAATGTCCTCCACGTGGTTATACGCATATTATTATTATTATAGTTGTCAATATCATATAAGCTAAAAATATCGCGTGACACCACAGTTTGTTAATAATTACTTTAAGTTCAGATTCATTTGATACAGGGAAAAATATGATTTCAATAACGCACTTCGTTGCAATCCGTTCACAATCTACCAACTGAAATGAAGTCGACGTACATTTAACCAAGCTCGCCAACGGTACACTGTTGCCACATAACGTATGATCCAGCCTGGAAATTGTAGGAAGGTTAACTCAGCACTCTACCGAGTTATACTCAAAGTCACATACTTCGTCTAAAATTATTTAATATGGCTGCCCTAAACAAATTGCCAACCACTACGAAACAAATCTTGAAACACTCGCAAAAATTTCAAGGAAAGCGTGGAAGAAAAATTTCAGGAAAAGTATGGTCACAAAAATTTCATGAAAAGAATTTAAGTAATATACAAAAGAATATTAATAGTAGTCACAAAGACGGCTATTTGCTGTAAAGAAATACAAGTTAATAACACAAACAAAGACAAAGAATACGTTCCATGTGCTCGATGCAGAAAGAACAGAACAGCGCCCAAGAGCAAGTGAATTGATAGTTGCCTGAGGTTAGTCATGAATTCAATTTCGAATATCTTGCCAACAGAGCACGAGGTACCTTTTTCATTACTCTAATGGACGATGGCGAAGTAAAAGCGTTGGCTACGTTTAATACAGGTTCTACCCCAACATCAAGCTAGTAAGACTGACAATAAATAAATAAATATGTAAATAATTTACGGTCAAGAGAGCTGTTACAAACTAAGTATGACCAAATTGAGGACCATAAAGTAATTTACTGCGACTAATACAAAATAAACTAATGAACACAGTGCATTTTCGTTCATGTTTTATTTTAATTCGAATTTCTCGAAGTATGGTGACTTTTACCATATTTCTGTTTTAAAACTAAGCCACGCTGACTCGTGAATAGTTTGATGTAAAGAACATATCGATTTGGTAATTTGCGAAACGAAAGATTTCGCCGTTCCGTGTGATGTATTTCTCCTGCGCGTAAGGGTTGAAGGCGACAGCGTGTGTTTTCCTGTTGTTTCGTTTCTCGCTGAGATGATTTACGAGGATCCGCGCCGCTGCGGACAGAAGAACTCAGCGTTCCTCTTTTGTCCGGCCTCGCATTGTTGCGTCACTGCCGCCGAGATAGGCGTCGAGGCAACTTGTCCTCAGAGCAGGGTGTTTGCTAATGTCTCTTTCTGGACGCGTTCTTGCCCTCGCGTTGCTGACGGCGATCGCTGCCCGTGTAACTGCTAGCGATTACGAGTGTTTTACAGAATTTTATCCACCGGACCCAACCGAATGTTCTTGCGTTTGTGGGTGTAACGCGAATACAAGCATCTAGATAAACCCGTGCAGTTTGATCTGTTTCAAGCCAGACTACTTTTTATAACAATTTCAAGCCAGCATTTTATAACAATTTCAAAAACTATTTTCTTGCATGATTGTGTTGTCTTATGGCTCATATTAATTTAGTTATATGTGTACTCAACATTGGCACGGTTGTGTACATAAATTCTGTAGCCCCATCCTGGCCCGGGTTTTTCTCCGTTTTTCCTTCTGGTAGAGGCGGATTTATCATACAGGTTCTCTAGGCTTTGTCTAGGGGCGTGTTTATTGTAACAATAAATCGTGAATTTAGTGTTATTTCAATTCTTATGATTTTTAAACACTATACTCAGAATAATCTATAGTTCGATAATAACTTACATGTAATTTTTTGCTTAAAATTACAAACATATTGACATTGTATTAGTATTATAACTCGCAGCTAACTTTTTATCTTATCTAGGAATTTTTGCTGAATTTCTTGAATCCGCCTTATGGCCCTTGATCGGAATTGATGGGATGGTCCCTTGCTTGCTTCCGGAGAGTAAATTCGTTTGTTTTCCTCCACGTGGTCATACGCAGTTTGTACTGTTTTTTGACAATAAATTTATTATTATTATTATTATTATTATTATTATTATTATTATTTGTCTTTATAGTGCGGCAAATACTACTTTCCTCATCTGCTAGGTGTAAGCAAGTTTCACTCTGTTTCATATTTATCATTAAAAATGTAAAAAGGGAAGTTATGAACAGTGTATGATAATACGCATTGGAGCTTGGATAACTAGACGATCTCTTTTCCGCGGACATGTCCTCAATTTGATGGGCTCTAATGACCTCGCTGTTGACGAGCCCTAAAGCCCCACAAAAAAAAAAAAAAAATTGTCCTCAATTTTACATCTCTGTCATTTGTCCGCGATATAAAAAATCGAAAAATTCCGCTTTTTTATTTTTTCTGCAGTTAAATCTAGTTGAAATCAGAAATCTGTGTGTATTGTAATATAGATTGAAGATAATTTATCAAGTTTGGGAATTGAAGGTAGAGTGCGGTCTTTGCTGGCGATTAGTATATGCCGTAGGGAAGGTAATGTTGAAGGAATCTTAATATTGTGTTTGTTGTTGAGTTTAATTTTTCCCACTGCAAAATATAACACATTTTGAAGTTTGCAACCTTTGCTTGTGTATTTTATAATTATGTTTGATTAATTCAGTTAAAATGGTCCTTGGTCGTCTTCTTTTATCATAATATCCTCCATTTCATTGTTCACGCGGAGCATGACATAACACGTATCTATCCCTTCGAATATTGTGGTGAGGTGAAAGGTTGAGTGGCACTCGATCGTTGCTCCAAAAACACACCCAGATCATTGCTTGACAACCCGGATTTGCGAGACAGCGGATCACACGCTATTGCCAATAATAATGTAAAACTACATTAGGGGTCAGAAATGCGGAAGAATACGAATTTATCAATATCGTCGGTTGTGACTACCGTTTCAATGACGACAGTTATGTCTCTTGTCCTCATCATCGAACTATACTACATTGAAACACGCAGTACCAGCGTATTGTGATTTCGGAGCTCTCACACCAAAGGCCGATTATGTGCTCTAAGTGGGCAAGAAATGTGAAGCCTCGTTCCACTTACCTCATTTAGCGTGATACCACAAATAAAACCATTCGTTTACACATTTATACTCTTCGCTCAACCTTCCAAATATTCCTTTATATCTTCCAAATGGTTCAAGGAGAATAACCGGAATACCAGAGGTGGAAACAAAATTCGTTTCTGTGTGATAAATGAGTTCGCGAAATTGACTCTATCAGTACAAGAGGACGTGAGTGAAAGCGGCGGGGATAACGGACGGACACACTGCACTGAGGCCTCTGAACAAAATCTATCATAAAACGTGCAGAATACACAAAATCAACGCAGTATCGCAAAAATACGCAAAATTAATGCAGTATACAGAAAATTACGTCATTTATTTTCAGTTATACATTTTTAGAATACTGTACTTTAAATGTTAAGAAACATTTAATCAGTCAGACAAGCGTTAAATAGAAAAATATGGGAAAGCGTATTATAAGAAATTTACTTTCTAATACAAAAAAGTAGGGAGATAATAAATAAATTTGATAAGTAAAAATAAATTCTGTCTCTACGGCCAAGGAAAATGACTGTGACCACGTTTATTTTAACCGCCCTTATGCTACGACCTCTAAGGTCGAAACAGAAATATACACATCTATTGTCCTCATTGAGAGCGAACCAGGGCAATGGTGGTGTGAACTGCCGCTAGTGCAGAGGAGGGTAACAACGTCAGAGTCTTTCTCTACTTATCACGTGAAGACGCGGTGTGTTGGAATACGCGACAACTTTCGCAGACGTATCGAAAATAGTGCAACATAATTGTCTAAGTTCTAGATCAATTTAGGCAATAACAAATCAGGGAATTAAGTGATCAATTACATGTCTAAGGTTTCGACTTTTTGCTAAAATTATTATTTTAAGTTTAAAAAAATAATTTCCTAATGAAAATGTGATGGCTTCATTTAAATAGAACTCTACACAGTGAGAAGATTTTTTACCAAAATACACAAGTATTACAAGTAAATTCTGTGGCATTAATGTTACAAAGGATGAAAATAGGACCTTAGCATTCAATACAACTTTAGACTTTTTATACATATCTATAGTAATTATTTACTAGGGTTTATGTGTTAATACCAATCAAATATTTATTGACGCATAGGAAACGTTAAATAATTTTCGTTGTTGAAAAGTCTAGTTCATAATTAATTTTAATTTTTGTTTTTGTAAATTATTGTAACTTTTGTTAATTATTTTTATTTTTTATGATTTTCTGCGCAGTAGTGTATATTGCTGCAGACCAAGAAATGTCATGGTAGACAACAGGTTTTCACCCCAGATATTAATAGTGAATATAGTGATTGTCATCAATTTATGCACTAATGCGTGACTAGTCAGGTGGCATGAATCTCATCCAGTAATAAAGCAAATTTTTAAGTTTTGTTTCTCTTTAATATCTGAGGATATAGCTGACACTACTTGAAACGGTAGTTTGAATTTATCCAAGTAGCAACTCTTAGCAATTGGAATTGGTCTGTGTGATTGTCTTTGTACGTGACAGTTGCTCAATACAACAGTTTTTATAGTGGATAATTCAATTTTTGTTAAAAATCTAGAAAAAGTGGAGCTAAATTTTCAAGGAGGAATTAGTGAACGAGGTAAGTTATAGTCATTATTATGATCATTAGTTTATCAGAATGACGACAAAGTATAATAAATAAATAAATACATTTATTGTCAAAAAACAGTACAAACGGCGTATGACCACGTGGAGGGAAAAAAAACTAATTTACTCTCCGGAAGCAAGCAAGGGACCATCCCATCAATTCCGATCAAGGGCCCTAAGGCAGAGGCGGATTCAAAAAAAATTCAGCAGAAATTCCTAGATAAGATAAAAAGTTAGCTGTGAGTTATAATACTAATAGAATGTCAATATGTTTGTAAATTTCAGCAAAAAATTACATGTACAAGTTATTATCGAACTAAAGATTATTCTGAGTATAGTGTTTAAAAATCATAAGAATTGAAATAACACTAAATTCACGATTTATTGTTACAATAAACACGCCCCTAGACAAAGCCTAGAGAACCTGTATGATAAATCCGCCTCTACCAGAAGGAAAAACGGAGAAAAACCCGGGCCAGGATGGGGCTACAGAATTTATGTACACAACCGTGCCAAAGTTGAGTACACATAAAACTAAATTAATATGAGCCATAAGACAACACAATCATGCAAGAAAATAGTTTTTGAAATTGTTATAAGTTGTTTAAAAAGTACTACAGCAATGGCGTGATAAAGTACAAGACGAATTTAACTTTTATTAAAATCAATAAATTCTTTTACATTGTAGAAGCACTGGTGCAGGAGGTAGTTTTTAACCGCTGATTTGAACAGATTCAATTTCATAATGTCTTTTATATTCTTGGGCAGGGAATTATATAGAACGATTCCCGAATGATAAGGTCCTTTTTGGCAAAGAGTGGTTGACACTCTAGGGCGATGAATATTACTACTATTGCGTGTATAGTGTTCGTGAACGAGACTGTTTCGTATAAAGAAAGGGTGGCACTTCAGTAATTCGGTCTTAACAAACACGACTGTTTCATAAATATAAATGCAGGGACGTGTTAAGATATTTAATTCCTTGTATAAAGGTTTAAAAGAGTTTCGGGGGTTAGATTTGCAAATTATCCGAACTATCCTCTTCTGAATTCTGAAAGTTTGAATACTCTAACCGGAATTACCCCGGAAGGTAATGCCGTAACGTAAATGGGAGTAAACGTTTGCAAAATATACGCAACGGGAAATACGTGGACTAACTGCGTTAACTAAGATTCGGAATGCGTAACACAATTTGCTTAATTGGGAATTAAGATTGTCAATGTGACAATTCCATTTGAGGTTGTCTTGAATATGGAGACCTAAGAATTTTGTATTTGTAACAGTTTTTAATTGTGTTCCGTTTAAAGAAAGAGAAACCTGGGGTAAAGATTTTGTGATACTATTGTGAAATGACATAGACACTGTTTTGTCAGTGTTTACAATGAGACGATTTGCATGGAACCAAGTCGAAAGGTTAGACAAAACTTTTTGAGCATTGGCGTGTTTACATAGTAAATTAGTGTCATCAGCAAAAAGAACCATTTTGCAATCTGATGTGGATGATGACATGTCGTTCACATACAATAAAAAGAGTATAGGGCCGAGAATTGATCCTTGGGGTACTCCGCAAGTAAGTGGCTTTGTTTCTGAAAGACAACGCTCAAGTATTTTATTTTTAGTATAGGATATTTCTACTTGTTGATATCTATCTTTTAAATAAGAAGTTAGCCATTGATGTGGAAGTCCACGAATGCCTAAAGAATGCAATTTGGTAAGGAGAATTCCGTGATCGATGACATCGAATGCTTTGGATAAGTCAAGAAAAACACCCTGAGGATTTTCTCCACTGTCTAGAGATGTGGTAACATCGTTTAAGAAGGAAAATATGGCGCTTGTAGTGGAAAAGGATTTCCTAAAACCGTGTTGATCGTCAGAGAGAATGTTATATTTTGATAAAAAATCTAGAAGACGCTTATAGAACAATTTTTCTAGGATTTTTGAGAAAGTGGGTAGTAGAGATATTGGTCGGTAATTTCCAATATTAAGTTTGTTTCCTTTCTTGTGTAAAGGTTTCACTTTAGCTCTCTTAAATATATTGGGAAACACCCCTTCCGATAAAGAACTATTAAAAATATTTACGAGTGGATTTAATATAGCGTGGGACGAAGATTTAACAATAAACTCAGGTATATCATCTATGCCTCGTGAAAATTTGTTTTTTAAGGAGCTGATGATTCCCATGACTTCACTGGCGTTAGTTTCGGAAGTGAACATAGAATTGGGTATGTGGGTGGTAATAATTGGAGGACATTGATTTGGATATATTGAGTTCGTTATTTTACCAACTTCTGAGAAGTGAGAATTAAACAAACTTGCGATGTCCTGAGGATTTGACACGATCTTGCCATCGTTTAGTAAAGAAACATTTTCTTCGCGATTTTCAGAAGTTGACGTGTAATTGTTAACAATATTCCACATGGCTTTCATCCGGTTGTTCGATTTTAGTATATGCCTGTCGTTTTCCATAACTTTAGCTGCATAGACTACTTTTCGGAGAATAGTCTTATATTTACGAAAATAATTATGGAATTCGGGTGGCTGGTTATAGCGTTTTGAAAGATAATATAAACGGCGTTTGTTTTTTGAAGAAATTCTTATCCCTAGGGTGATCCATCTATTGTATTTTTTTGTGTTAATTAACTTGCGTTTTATGGGAAAACTAGAGTTGTAATGTTTTAGGAATGTTGAGATAAATACATTGAATTTGTCGTCGGTGTTTTGGCAATTGTAAACATCTTTCCATGTTTCTTCACGCAAATAATTTACGAATATGGATTTATTTATGTCATTAAACTCTCTTGTAAATTTGTAAAGGATTTTAAGCGGTTTTAGTGTATTATTAATAGTCAATACTTGAGCAAGGTGATCACTGTATCCGGCGATAAACACTTCAGAGAGATACGAGATTCCATTGTTGACTATAATTTGATCTAGCAATGTTTGAGATGAGCCGGAGAGGCGAGTGGGGTCATTTATCGTAGTAATAAGGTTGAAGGAGTCGATAAGATTCTTGAATCGATTAACTGGTGAATGTGCAGAGTCGGATGTACTCAAGAAATCGATATTGAAATCACCACATATAACGATAGATTTAGTAGATTTATGTGCGATATGTTCTAAAACATTTTCGAAGTTCCGAAAAAATATGTCAAGATCTGATTGAGGAGGTCTATAAATACACAAAACAACAATACCGGTGTCGGTCAGTTCAACTGCAGAAATTTCGAACACACTATCTACGCAGAAGTTCTCGTAGCCTGTCAGTGGAGAAGATAAAATATCATTACGAACGTAGATACACGTACCTCCGTGGGGATTTTTGCCTTTAAAATTTTGCCGACAGTAAGAACTTGCTAAATAATAATTAGAAATAGCAGTATCGTTGATGTTGTTAGTTGAAAGCCAATGCTCTGTGAGGCATAGCAAATCGAATCGATTTTCGTGTACCAGAATTTCAATGTCTGTCAATTTGTTTGAAAGGGATTGGACATTATGATGAAATATAATTATTTTATTTTCGCAGAGAGTTTGTGACTCACGTGAAATGGAATCGACGTTAGATTGTGGAGAGGAATTTGAAATTGGTACAGCTTCTAGTTCCGGATGAAGCCCGCACACAGCACCTGAACGCGATTGTCACCTTCGAGTACCACATCGTACTCCTGAGCGCAAGTTGTAACGGTGTATGGGAGCAACAGGAGGAATAGATGTTGACGTGGGAGATGAGGAAGCAGTAGGTGAAAGAACGGGGACAGTACAAGAAATGGGTGTGGAGATAGGAAGAGGAAATGGTGATGACGTAGGAGCAGATGGAGGTGGAGGAGATGAGGTAGAAGTAGAGGGAGTTGGATGAGGAGATGAGGTACGTGCAGGAGGAGTTAATGGAGCAGGTGGATGATGTGAGGTCAGATGTGAAGCTAGGAGAGAACCGGAGTGCTGTTTCCCACACTGTCTCAGGTGTAAACCGTGCTGGGTAAAGTCCTTGGCAGTCAGGTGTNTCAGGTGTAAACCGTGCTGGGTAAAGTCCTTGGCAGTCAGGTGTGGTTGCAAATCAAAAAATGTGATTTTTGTGTCTGCCAGGTGATGTTTTAGGGAGATGTTTGCCAGGTTAATTTCGTGGTTTATTTGTGGAACGTTGAAGCGTGGAGGCAGGCTAGAGAGCACTATGTTTGTTGTGCAGGGAGGCNGTTCAGACGCGTTGAAATGTCCACCCAAGTTGATATCGTTCTGCCCACCTATGATGATTACTGTGTCCCGCTCAGTGAGTTTTTTAGTGTAAGTGTCCAGTTCTCGAATAACTTCAGCCAAACGAGCATTTGGCTTAAAGAAACCGGAGACTGAGAACTGGTTAGGAAGCAATCCACGCAATACGGAGGACATCTGACGACCGTGCGAATCAGCTAGTATGAGCACATTTGATATCTGCGTGGAAGTGTTGGTATCATCTCTGGATACCACTACTTTACGTGGTTTTGGGCGGCTGTGCTTACCAGTGCGTGGTGTGTGAACAGGTCTGGGTACTAGACGGGAG
>NNCF01126917.1:659211-669325 GCA_002313205.1 Laupala kohalensis | reverse complement strand
AAATAAACAAACCGACAACTAAAATGACAGAAATAATTTAGGATGACAACTGCAGATAAATTAATTCGACAATAACTAAGGCAATATTATGTTAGATTGTAATGAATAACTACAAAAAGATCACGAAACAAATGGTAAAATATTGGAATAATTCTATGTACGGCGACGAAACTTGAGCAGTGCAACAATAGAGTACGTTATTTATAAGTTAATAATGATGTAATAGTATACGCACCAGAAAATTTAAATACACCAAAATAATTTTAATGCACCAAGAAAAGAAGTTAAATTTTTGAATCCGTTTGTACTTACGTAAACTTTATCACACCTTTGAATGAAGCACTTGAATACAATATGAATTTATATATGGTCCGTTGGGTTTGAAAACCTTAGGAAATGTTTTTAGGGTTTTTTCACTTAACACTCACCCAAAACAAAGAATTTTACACTACAATGAAAGTTAGAATCTAAATACAACTACTGAATCACAAAAATCTCGAAAAAATAAAATAATTAGAAAGATTAAACTGAAGATTAATATAAATAAACTATATTTATAAGATATAAACATTTATATACTTGTATTTCTTTGACCATTTTATGTTTAAATATATCCACATCCTCCAATTAAAATGTACTTTAAACAGATACATAACCCGCTATGCCACATGGTACTGCTGTGTCTGGTGTAATAAGCTATGATACAGCATTTTGCTGGCAACTGGAGCATTATGACTAATAAATTAACTATCAAATTTTGCACCCCAGTAATTTCTAGGTTACAGTGGTTACATCCATCTGTGTATATTCTTGCACTCACAGAAGAGCAATTGTTTCGTATTTCGCATATTACGTCATAAAATTCATGAGTTCATGTTGGTACTCTTCTCTATTTAAAAATAATATTTTTTTTACAGAGAGACAGAAATCGTCAAACTATGCGCATATGTAAATGAGGATGTTTTAATAATGAATGTGATAGTGTAATACACTCACTGTAAAAACGGACACATTTTACCCGCATTCTTAAACAATAATACTCTTATTTTTTATATTTACTTGTTCTGACAAATTGTTAAATTTAGTAACCAACTCTACAAACTATTCGGAGTAGGAATACGCGGGGATAGCTATCGTGATGTATTTTCTGTCCTCTAATACAATAAACACATGCTAACAATGAGAATGCTCGTCTGTAGTTCTTGTCATGAAATAATGAGCTCGTATTAGGAGTAAAAAAAGAAAAAAGGAAAATAGTATATCAAGAAGTTATCAGCATATTTCGGTTCCTCGTAATATTCTCAACAACTTAAATGTAATTGAAAACTTTGAAAATAAAATTCGTATTTCCAAGGCGATGAGACAGAAGTTAAAAAAAATTCTGCGCAAAATTGATAAGGAGGAAGTTTGTTGTGCAAAATCGCTGATCACATCTTAAGGACCAAGTATTAAATATATGCTTACTTTCAGATAGAAAACATTATTTGTATCAAGTATTGCAACCCATTCCGTGTTATCCTGATCCACATAGCCAGGAATTACTTGTCAACTATTTCGAAAAACATGAATTGGGTTGTCGTATATTTGTCATTGAGCGTTTGTTTGGGTTATAATGTGAGTTTTCGGGGTTAGTTTTTATGGGTATTTCTTTATTTAAATGTTTTTATATGGGTATGTAGCAAAATTTTATTGAAGGTTTTTAATTTTAACTTTTTTTTATGTCTGGGCTATTACTTCTAAATGTTATTCGGCATATCTAAACAAGCTAGAAAGAAATAACACGATCAATATTTACTGTATTTTCCCTAAATTGGCTTTTCACGTAAAATTGAGAACTGTGAAAAAATTAACTGATAAATAATTTAATGGTTTATAGTAAAAAAAGTACATAATCAAAATCAGTAATTATTAATAATACAAAAAAATAATGATAATAGGGGAAACACAATACCACAGAGTGATAACCACTATATTAAATATCGAATTAACGGAAGAGTGTGGACTAAGTTCATGAACCCTGTATGTAACGTTGATTACATATTGGATTAATTCAGATTACTAATATTTCCTTCCGATATTCATATTGAGTCTGATAAAGAACAAAATATTGAACGATAAAAATCGTTATAGAACGCGTAAATTTATGCGTCCATTCAATAAAACAGAGGTGGGGTAAGAAGAAATTCTAATTGCAAGTCGAAGACGATATGATCTTGATTTAGAGCAAGGGGATTTACGGTCGCCGTTGGTTAGACAAGGCACATGCAGAGAGCGTAGCATTAGCCTATGGTTCAATGGCGCGGAGTGACCCGTGATTTCAATAAGTCAAGAGATAAGAGATTAATGAAGACCAAGTGGAGTGGAGCCAATGCCAGTGCGCTCTGCCGCCTTCTGCTATCGAATTGAACGGGTCATGCATCATTGATTCCGCGCGATGTGAAGGGGTTCGTATCGCGGTTGTAAAAGTATATGTAAGCTACTTGGGTAGACTTTATGAGGAAGTGGATAAAAGATTGTATTATCGTATGTTCGTAATTTAATAGGAAAAATGTAGTAAATCTGGAGTGTTATGAATTCCTGATTTACTCAGGGGACATATTATGATTCACTGTGAAACGAACAGTGTTTTACTTTATTGCACTCAGTGCGCACTGTCTCGGGGCAAATTCGTCATTCCATGGGGGAAGAAACGAATTTCATTGAATCGTCTTCTCCGAACACGTCTAGATAAAAAATAACTCATGTATAAACGAGTAATTAATGTGTATGTTAGTCACACGGGTTCCTGCAGTGAATGAACTCGGTTCTTCAGAAACGTCTTCAAGAAAATTTTTCTGTATCAATTATTTCCATCTTCAATTGATCACGCAAAAAATCATTGATGGAATGGATATTGTAGGTGTAAAAAAATATCGGGTTAAATAAATAGCCACAAATTTATCTATCTATATCTATTATCTATCAATATGTATATCTATTTATCTATCTATCTATATAGATATCTATATATCCCTTAGATCTCCATACGCAAAAACATTCGAGGGGTATTAGATCATATAAATTGACACTAAACTCTAAAAGGTATACATGTCCGGAAATGTCTCCCGAAGGACATAAAATGGTACAAAGCCAGTAAGAACACAATACAAAAGATGTGTTACGAGGTCTTATTGGGGGAATTGAGAAAATGATAGAGGAGTTGAAAGTTCGAGAAAAAACAATTTACCGCAATGTTTAAATTTTGGTCCATTAGCAGCGATACAGACCTCATCCTGACGTCGCAAAGATTCAAAGGGACTCCATGTAGGATAAATCAACGCTATAATACATGCGACATCGGTGAAACACCTGCATCGCTCTTAATAGAGGCAAAAACATTGAACAACTGTTGTTGTGGTTTTTGGTGTTGAACTTTGAACATTTTTTTTAAATTTCCCAAATTAAGCGTTTTACACACTCTTCGTCTTGAGCTCTTACTCTGTCTTGGTATCATTTTTTTATCTCCGGGAGACATTTTTTTATCTCCGGGCATATGTATGTACCTATATGATTTGTTGTGTTCTATCATCTCTCCACTTTTACGCTGATTTCTGGGGCATTCTATACAAATTCAAAGTTTCTACTACGTTAGCTTCGACCGAGTAAGCTTTTGCAAGTTGTCTACAGATTATTTGATGAATTTTGGGTAAAATTGCATTTCTTTGTTAAGAACTTCGCGTCAGACTGAAAAAAGTAAGGGATCATATAACAGGGATAAAGTGTTGGGAGAGATATTATGACTCATGTTACTAGGAGAACTAGGGGCACACTAAGTTAGGAGAACACGCCATTGGACAATGGTACACGGAGTGTTCCCGAAATACAAAAGTGAACGCCTACAAATGACGGGGTGTGCCTCAAGTGATCTCTCAATGCTGCCCAAATGTTCCTGAGGCACACTAGCGTGAGCGGGTGTAATGAGAACTTAGGGAACACTTGTTTGGGAACGAACGGGAGTTCTTAAACTCTTCTTTATACTCGCCTATGTCAGGAACACTCAGGGAAAACTTGGGTCTTATTACTTAAAGAATACTTCATTTTCATCAAGGAGAACAAAGCTTGTTTAATTATCTAATTATGTTTAAAATAAAAGTAATTTATTGACGGTATCATGATTAATATTCTAGTTCACTTCTCGCTTTGTCGGGAGTTGCCTTAGTCAGGTGTCGGGAGAGCCATTTTCTACACTTCCCTTTGTTTAAAGTCTAATTTTCCCGAAGAGTTGATCCTTCATCTCTACATATCTCTGTAATGTGTTGCTCACACGCTCCGCTCGGTGATCGTATTTTTTTTTCTCTCCTCATAGCTTCAAAGACTTTGCCGAAGTTTTTTTCTTTCTTTCTTTCTCTCGTTCTAAATAGAGTTATAATCAAAGGAAGCGAGTTCTTCTGGCTTGCTTTAATCAATGGAGTTTGCTTCAATTCCTCGCGAATGTAATGGACTCTTTCCCTCTGGCTTTCTCGTACAATTTTATGAGGGCAGTCCAGAATGTATTATACAGCTAATTTATTATTGAATCTCAAAACTATACATCTCTACTATTTTTCCCTCCCAGCAGACACCATCTTATCGAAGCACTGTCCGTGCGGGTGCCGAAGTTTTGCGTGCTTCAATGAAGTTGAGAGCTGTGCCGGAGGTAGCGTTGCTACTGGTAGGGCTTCCCAAGCCGGACATGTCTCAGGAGATAAGTCTGACTACGTGTGTCTCGAAACAACCGTTTTTTCTAGTACCTATCCTGTAGTCCTTCCACCCACTACGTTGTATATCCCAACATCCTTCATACCCTTACCCAAGCCAAGGTGTAAGCTATCGTGCCGATGGATGGATGAATGGTAGTGGGGGACAGTGCCGCAAACGATGCACTTGGGATGCCAGGCGACCTCTCATTGTACTCAGCCTTATCTGCGCATGCGGGGCTCTGAGTGGATGGACATTATCCCTAGCTACTCGTGGGAAGAAATATGAATGTCAAAAATACTAATGAAAATGATATTAACCTTTGTAGAAAAAGCTCGAGATTGCAGCGATGACCAAACAAATTGAAGAATGCAACCATAAATCAAAATTCACCAAAACCAATGACAAGGGAGGCGTCAGAAGCCCAGAAAGAGCAGTGACTTTTTCAAGAAAATCAAGCAAGAAGCCAAAATGAGCACGCTCTTTATAATGCTTGGCTCCATGAAAAACAAGAGAGAGAAAAACAGCAAACTACGATTCAGCAATTACAGATGCATATGTTACAAAATTAAGTTGTGAATACAATGCCTACTGAACCTAATAAGGAAGTAAACAAACGAAAAATAAGTGAAGAATATTACACTGAAGAAGACGAAGACCTGAATAAGTAAACCTAATGGATCAGAGTAAAGAATACGAAAAAAACTGACCCCGTGAAGCACCTCACCCCGTGAAGCTGTTCAACTCGCAACTAATGACAAAAATAAACCAAATTTCACAGAAAACAATAACCAAATAAATAAAAATCCACCACCAGTGATTATCACTAAAGTAAACTATTATGAGCACTTAACGGACTTGTTGTTAAGGGACGGGAATATAATTCCAGGCTATTATGCTTGCTGTAGGAAACGTCAAAGTAAACACTAACGATGAAACAGGATATATGAATCTAACACAAGCTGTGAAAAACACGAAAACGGAATGGTATTCGTTCGAGGATAAACGAACTAGACAAACCAAAGTGGTTTTCAGGTACCTACATCAAATTTGTAAACCATAACTTATTAAACTTGAATTGATAAAAAAGGATTTAAAATATTAGAACTCCATCAGATCTTTAGAAGAAAGATAAGACTCCGTTAGCTTTGTTTGTACCAACTTTTAGAAAGAATGAAGACATCAAAAGAAGATATTAAAGTAAAGAAATTGTTGCCCGGTAAATTGCTTCGCAAGTTTCAATGTTGAAATTTGCTTCGCAATGGTTTTTCCTTTCACAAAATAAATATTCAGGTTATTTCGAGGAAAACAGGACAAGTTTATTTCTGTTTGAACATATATCAAATATTGAAAGAAATACTTAAGTGTCAAATGACAGCCAGGGGCACGTATGCTAATGTCAGTTGCTTCCTAGAAGTGAGTTAATCGGTGTTTGTAACGTGAACTCACGACGTGGGGTTGGTAGCACCTCACAATGGTACCACTACACAGCATTGATGGTCGGAGCGGGAACTAATCCCAGCGATCCTTTCTGTTGATATCGTGCAACGTGAGCGGTCTGGCGGCCAGCGCTTCACCGTCGCTCACGGTCAGTTGATACAGCTTTTGCGCTGAGGAGCGGACCTCCGTTCAGTGCAAAAGCTTGGTCAAGACTGAATTTTTGGCCGTCACTCTCGGAATTATTACACCTCAGTTGTATTGTTGGTCTTCTAGAATTCTCCTAACAAGCTTTCATCTATCCAAACAAGCCTTCATCTATCTAGATTTTCTAGATCTTTACAAACAGACATTTACGACGCGTTTGGTCAATATGCCTCCTTTGGGCTCATGGAACTCATGGGTAATGTTTACCAATTCCTCTGGCTTAGTTAGCTCATGGAACTTGTAATGTTTACAAATTCTTCTGGCTTAGTCCGATGTGTCTGCCTTGCATATAGAGCGTCTGGGCACACATATCGTCGGTTGCTATGTGGTATAAACAACGCATCATGGCTGGCTCTGGCGTGTTATCGCTCCTTTCTCAGGGAGTTGCAGTGTCTTATTATGATAATATGTAGAAGTAAGTGTGAATGTCTTCTACAAAATAATACCCATGCGGGTGACTATTGAGGTATTCAAAACACCTAAACTCGTACGTCAATGTAAACATTGTCAAGAATATGGCCATATCCAAAAATACTGTGGAAGAGAATCATGATGTGTTAAATGCGCATGGAAACACAATACAACAGAGTGCCCGAAACCCTCAAACACTTAAGTTAAGTGCATACACTGAGGTAAGGCACACCCAGCTAATTACGGAGGATGTAGTACAGCAATAGCGTTGCAAGAAATGAGAAACAAAGTTCGTAATAAAAAATACCAGAAAAAGGAAGAAGACAAGAAACTACAAATATTACAATCAGAGAAACCTAAGCAAGCACTGGCGAACGTATCGTATGCTCAAGTGGTAAATGGATCACAACGAAAATGAGAATACTGATCATATAGCAGTGATTTTGCAAGAAATGATACATCAAATGGAACAACAACAGCAAAACAAGAAATGTTTAACAGAAATATTCTTGATAGACTCATCAAATTGGAAAAACAACAGAACCGGTATAGTAATATTAATGGCTAAAGAACTAAGAATCGTCTAGTCGAATGCAAATAGACTTCTCCACGAGTTGAAATTAATATTGGAAACCAAACATATCGATATATGTTTGATTTCGGAAACTCACTTTACAAATCTGATGTATATCAGATTTAAGGGATATCAAGTTTGTCATGCATTACATCCGCAAAATTCGGAAAGATAAGGATCAGCAATCATAGTTTAAAAAAACAAAATACATTATGAAAGAGAAAAATATGAAACAGACAAAATAGGAGCTGCAAGCGTGAGCATTAAAACAGAACAATATCAAATAACTGTAGTATTTTCAAATAACCAAGCATTCGCCGCCATGGCATAGGATACAAAAAGATGAATGCACGCACTTCTTTCGAGCTTTAGGAGAAAAAAATCATTGTTGGAGGCGACTTCAATGCCAAGCACACTCATTGAGGCTCACGTTTGACAACAAAAAATGGTAAACTACAACAAATAGAAAGTGGCATTCCACTGGCAAACTCACCTACTGGCCAACTGATAGAAAGAAAAATACTAGATCTTCACGAACAAAAAAACATCATTACTATACTATAGTATTGAATAACATCACAATTCCAAATAGGAAAACAACCAAATACTTGGGTCTGAATCTAGATGCAATCTTAAATGAAAAGAGTACGTCAAAAATAAAACAAAAGAACTAAAGCAAAAATATAAACGTTTGTACCGGCAAATGGGGAGGATCTCCCATTTGTCTATAGGAAACAAGGTACTGGTATTTCAACAAGTTCTCAAACCAGTCTGGACGTACGGCCTTCAATTGTGGGGCTGTACCAAGGAAAGCAACGTTAAAAACATCCAAGTGTTCCAAAATCGAGTGCTGAGGAACATAGTCAATGCTTCTTGGTACATTCGGAATGCTGATCTTCATCGGAAGCTCCGGGTGAGGACAGCTAAGAAAGAAGTTAAGGAAGTTGCCAAGAAACACGAGAAAAGGCTCCATAAACATACTAACATTGAAGTGCTACAACTATTAGACAATCAAGACATAGTGCGACGGCTCAAAAGGACTAAAACATTTGAGCTTGTGTGACAAGTGCAATCAGAGTGAAAGCAAAGTTCAGTTCTGTATAGTCACAACATGGATGTGAGCAAGACATTTTATATGCTAGGATGGACAGCTGGGAAAATCCAGACTTATATAAAATACGTAGTAATTTAAGTTAAATTAAAAAATGTTGATTAATCTTGAAATTAGGTGCATTTATTTAATAAATAATAAATAAAAATCTATTTTTTTCATATTTCTCACAGGTATTTAAATATTTTTATATCTCTGAACTAGTTCAGAAATTCTCTCAGAATAAACCTCTACCGCTAATATCGTAGTGAACCGATGACCGCATCTTCAAGTTCCTCGTTAAAATCCTAGCCACTTTTTCATTTTCACGATTTCGACATACTCCTAATAATCTGAGGAATATTATGATAGTTCAGATTCTAAAACTAGTTTCCACGAATTGTTTCAACAATTTTTAGGAGGTTGTTATTCCCTACAGACAGGTGTACAGTCCTGTCATCAGCTTGAACACTAGTCTGTCCATTCTTAAATGAATACTACTACAGACGCAAGACAGTGGTCCATAACATTACACCAATTTTCCGGTAAATGTTAGCAGATTTCAGATGATTGTCAATGAAACACTCGTCAGTGAGCTGACTTATACCATTGGCGTAATTTTCAATTCTGTCGTTCAATTTGACTCGCTACTTTAAACAAACGACAAGCAAAAGGAATTTCCAAACACAGCAGCTGGTAGGAAACTGACATATTGTGTGCGTCATTACAATGTAGCCAAATTCAGTAACCAAAATGAAAGAAATAGATATGAATGTCATTCAAATTTTCGTGGTATACATCACATAACTGGTCAATAAATTATCATGAGGATCTAAAATCAATTTTATTAATTCGTAATGTCTTATTAAAAATATTAATGCGATATCTCCACTACTTCAGAATGTTGTCAAATTACTGTTTGCAATACATGGACAAATATCTGGCTAACATTACGAACTCTAGAATCTTTTATAGGGGTTTATGTCACGTTTCAGCGCTCTTAATGCAGAGATCAAAAAATGTCTTCTATTGTTATGGCAAGTAACAATAAATTGAATTCATAGTGTACAAATTTTTATATTCTGCTTGATAATTTATATGTCAGTCGGGCATTTATTGAAATTGTCTCTTTAAGAGACGTGGCATTTAGATCTCATCAAAAAATCTTCATCTTTTACCTGACCCCTGGTCCCTATATCGAAGTTTGTGCTCCATCCACTGCTTTTCACGTAATACGGAAACGGAAGTCACTTCCTGGACAGCCCTCGTACATAGGAACTTCATTTCTGTTGCAGTGAATTTACTTTTAAATCTTTCATTGATAAGTATGCTTCTGACACCGTATGGGAGGATTGAATCATATAGGATTTGTACAACTTCGTTTACTTTCATGCGAAGGAGGTTGCTATATATTTCAGTACGTTGACTTCCTTTACTCTATTATTAATCATACATGCCATTCTCGTATGTAATAGTTCCTCAATATTCGTTATACCTGTTCCAATAATCCATCTCTCCATGAAATGCTAATTTCACCAGGTAGCCTTCACAATACCATCACCATACCCTTCTTGATTTTCATCTCTATATCTCTTATAGTGAATGCCCCCATTCTGTCACCATCTCTGGCAGTGGATGAGCATCATTTGCCATCTGATTTTTTTTTTTTTTTTTTTTTT
>NNCF01126917.1:641162-659205 GCA_002313205.1 Laupala kohalensis | reverse complement strand
AGGTCATTAGAGCCCATGCAAGTAGGGAAAAATGCAGTTTCGCACCATAGAGAAGAGCCGTAGTGACTCTTCCCCGTGTGTGGGACTCGCCGAATATCTCGACCATACCCACTAAAAAACTCTCCTGAAATCAACAAATATCTAAATAAAAAGATGAAAGAAAGGAAAAGAAAACACAATAAAAATACATTATATCACAAAAAAAGGGAAAACAAATTTTAAATATTATATTTTCAAATTACAGAAACGAACGATGAAAACAAGAAAGACAGTAAAGATGAAAAGGGAATGAAAATTTTAAACCCTCCCGAGAACTTGTGGGAGGAGCCCCGATCCACTCACAAAATTCAACAGTCTATCAACATTAACCGTTTCATTTCCGAGAACCGTTGGCAAATCTGCAGCCAGAGCAACTCGTCTCCGTATACCTGAGCATCCTCTGCAATCAGTTAGTAGGCGACGCACCGTCAGAGAACAGCTACATTCCTCACAAACGGGCTCATCATCAAGTAGCAAGAGACACCCATGAGTGAGAGGACAACGTCCCATGCGCAGGCGGGTCAGCAGGACCTCGCCGCGCCGGGCTGGCCCACAGGAACCGCTCCATGACCCAACAGAAGACTTGACAAGTCGGAGCCTACTCCCTTCAACAGCCAACCACTCATTGCTCCATTCACTCAGAATCCCCATCTTGACGGAATTTAGGAGATCCACGCGACTCCCGAGGCACGCCGTCCTTGCGGAATCGCCCGCCTCCTCACCTCCTCCGAATCATAATTGGTATTCAAGGTATGAAATTTAAACCAAGCGAGCTTCACTTGGATAAGCAGCTTTATAAAATAGAGGACACCTGAGTGAAGCATTAATTTCAAGCTTGATGGCACTTCATTCTGTGGAAAAACGCAGATTGCCACCAGAAGCGTTCGGGCTGACTTGGAATCTCCGTCATAGATGAAGGAAGCAGCTCACTTGTGACAAAATACATCGCAAAATAAATAAAAGGCAACGTTTCATAACATTGAAGCAATATGAATTCGTAATGTATTGATAGTAGAATAAATACTGGTCGAGTTTTACTAGTTTTCCTATTATTAATTTAAAGGAATATATTTAAAAATGGTTAAAAATGAATGATTGAAAGGTTTTAAGGAGGAGCTTTTTTAAAAAAGGCTAATGTTGATGTAAAAAATTAAAATGTTAAAAGAAACGATCCATAAAGATTTAAGTAATCCCTCGTAGTTTCAATCTATCTCATGATATCTGAAGAAGCTGAAGGATATTTTTTAAAGATGTGTCATTTTGAAGAGAATGGGAAGATATCAATAATAATAATAATAATAAAATATTCAAAAAAAAGTTACTTTCAATTAAAGAATCTTAAACGAATATATTTCTATCATTAATTATGAGAAAATCTGTCATAATTCTAGGAACCAGAAATTTCACTTCGTTCTTTTGTATGAAGTCTCACATACATTTACAAAATCTCTTTATATCCTATTGAAGAGAGAATTTCCCTAAAATCATTGTTTTATATTCTTGCAGATACGATTGTTTGAATCCCGGATAAAATACAACATATACATTTAATTCATTTGAGAGTACAGCAATGGAAACCCTCCAGTATGTATGCCCCGAGCTACAAATCCATCATCCTTGTTCTGCTCAATAAACCTCCAAGTGGCCGTCAGAAAGACCGCTTCCTCCTACTTTTCGCTTTTTGTTTTGGCGAATTAAAACGTAAAGGAGAGTCGCTCCCCAAGAGATTTATGGCAAGCCGTGTAAAAGAATGCGCTGCCCCCTACAGACACGAGAGTGCTGTGCGCCACGGCGACCGCATAAACTGTTGCTCCATGAACTATGGCTGCCTTGATCCTGGATGTGCATGTATTTTGTAGAAAGAAGGAGCTTAATCTTTCGTAATAGAATAAGATACCACCTAAGACACTAAATGAGTATTCTCATAAGGTTAATTTGGTCCTACTCTAGACACTAATATAATTGACACTATGGCAGACTGTTATGTATACCTATGTTCATAAACACCACATGTATGCCTTTTAAGTAGACATTATTGATAATATTACGTGCATACAAGAAATACTCTATGTTAGAGCGTAAGGAAAAGATAATTAATTCTTGTTTCGTCAGAAAGTACGACTACTAATCGCGCTTGGATGTATATTCATAGATTAAATAGACCAAATTAAGAACAAAATGTCAATTTAACAAACAAATTTAAAAAGCACAATTAATATATATGCTATGCACTTTGTGAATTCAATTCACATATTCAAGAAAAGTGTGAAGACTATTCACTTCGTAATATGAAATTTCGATATTCAAAATATCTATAAACATTTGTAATTCCCCCAAGATTTCGTACAAAAACTGCTTGCTTGTTCCAAAAACAAAATCCGAACTACTATTGTTATCGATACTTTTTCATGGAACTCGCAACACGCACGTCTCGAGTTAAGAACCGAAATAGTGACATGATATCTATTCCTATAGTGCTGTAATACTACAACCATACAGGTTACCACCTTAATGTAATACGAGCGCGCCAGGAGCTTGCTAGTCAAGCACATAATTATTTCTGAAACAGCTTTATCCGTTATATTTATATTAATAACAGTCATTATAACATTAGTTTATGAATAATTATGTATTAAAACTTTCAACTCAACTATACCGTTTAAATTCATATACTTTGTTTGAAAAAAGTCTCCGCATTGACTTGTGTTCTCTAATATTCCGACTTTTTTCAATGAATAATTTCTTGAATAACTTGGAAAGCCAAGACAGATTTCGTGCCGTTGTTTTCTGTATTGAGTTTGTGACACGTACTAGATTTTAGATCGATTCCATTACAGATTACATGAAAATATATTTTAAAATCATTCCTTCAGAGGCTTTATCCATTAGGGCCCCCACAAATTCAAGACGGTTGTACAAAATACAATCTTGTCACATTTGGGGTTGTCGTGAGGTACGTTTTTGAAGGACCAAAAATGAAAGAGGAGGTGATGGGAGTTGACAGAAATTAGAAGTACCAACAACATAGTTTAAAAACATAAAAATTAAACTAACTAAAATCATGAAAATAAGACAGAACTTAAATGATATAAATCTTGTTGGGAGTAAATTGTGTGGTCGTTGAGGCGTTGTGAAGTTGCAGCGATGGGATGACGAAGTTATTCTCCATTGCTCCGTAGTGCAGCCGTGATGACGCGGCGTCCTGTGGTAGTGACTGCTGAGTTGATGTTGTTCTTGAAGTTTTGAAGGAGATGAACGGCATCACTCTGGAACACGAAATCTCGTGTTCGAAAGCAATGGTTGCAGGTGAGAGCGTGGTTGCTTGATCGTAAAGTCTTATCGTGGACCGATTAAAATCGTTATAAGGTCGCCGAGAAATGCTGGATTTCGTTGAGGATGATTTCACGAGAAGTGGACAGCTTCAAAGACAGATGAGATGTGGACGAGAGAATGAAAAGGTGTGCGCTTGAAAGCTTGCTGACTCCCGACGTCACAAGAAGCTCACTGTCGAGTGACGTCACAAGTCGATCATGTATCAAACTGCCAATATCGATTGTCCAGCAAGTAATCAGGGAAGTTGCTACATAACATGCCAAAGAAGAACGAGGAAAAACCTGCTGAAACTTTTCTGGCAAGGTAACAGAAAATGATAGTTCCAATACATTTGATGATGATGGGTAGAAGTTTGTTTATCAATACATTTTTTAACTCAAAGGCATAATATTTGAATCAACCTATGATATTTCAGGAAATAATCCTTAAAAGTGCAACTATTAAGAAATTTGATTAAAAAAGCCTTGATTCCACAGACCATGTTGCTGGGTTTGACCAAATTTGCAACAACGGTTTTATTCCAATATTAGCCTTACTAGGACAAAATTTTATTTGACGTGTTAACAAGAAATACTTTATTTTATTATTAACAAATCAGGACATTAAAAAACAGGTGTCAGATACTCATACTAGTTTAAAGAGAGCTATATAATTGGACCATACTTACAATATTATGGGAAAACTAAAGTCAATTACGTTACAAATTTTTTTGACGATTTTATAGTCAAATAATAGTAACTCTCAAGTGTTCGACGTACTTTTCTCAGTTCATAAGTCCGCTATTGTGCTTTGTGAGGAACTGGCGTCCTGAATGTCGTTTGATATCGTTTTTACAGCGCTATGAAGGGAATAAATGAACAAGTTTGGGAACACATTATTGTTTGTTCATTTCATTTCAATAGGGCGCTTTATTTACAAATATTATTTATGTACAAATGTGTGCCGAGGCTTTTTGTTGCCTGTACGCCTGTAAAATGCCCCGTAAGTAGAGCCGTGGGCTGAGCATACAATGCCCTGGTATTCACTCTCATTGAACGGATAGTTGCAGTTTTAATTTTTGGAAATCTTTGTTTTAAACTTAAAATGATTGCAATTTTATTTACTTGTGATTTGTATCGTATTATTATTATTATTATTATTATTATTATTATTATTTAGCATCCTTTAGTGCATCTTTAATATTGTTTTATTTGTGCAACTTTAAAATGTCTTAAGTATGCTGCAACTACCGATTAAATGAGCACCGTTGGGAACCACGGGAAACCAACGGTCAGGACACGAATATATACAATTAATATAAACATATTTACAAAAGATAGTTAAATAAGAGAAATAAATTATAATGTAAAATATACCAGTTTTGCCATAGAAATAAAGGTTAAAATAAAATTCAATTATTTACAATACTAAAAAAAATTGTTTGTTAAGAGATGTAAATCGGGCACATTGGATCATTTTGGAAACTTACAAATGCAAAATGAAAAAAGAAACACAAAAACAGATAACTTCCAGTAGAGGGTCAAATATGAATCTAAAAAGTGTATGGTGGTGTTATTTCTGTAATACAAAACTCATATTGTAATAAAAATTTCGTGATACGATAATATTAAAGTGTATCGTGACTTTTCTTGGGAAGGTACACATAAGAAACATATTTGATTTGTAAGGTACGAACGTCACGTAACATTTCGTCATTGAATATGAATTCTCGTTTCCTATCTACCGAGCAAGTTATGGTGAACAAAGTTCCATAACAGAGTTACGCATCAGGACGACTAATCTCACATATTGCGTGTCTGAGGAAGCTGTATTACTTGAACTCAGGGAATCTTTTTTCATAACTTGTGCAGTATATTGCTCAACAACAGTTGCTGAAGCTGTTTCCCAATTTGAGAGTTGTTCCCTTAGGTCTTATGTCTTTGGAAAACAGATACGCAAAATGTTATTCTTCAATAACATGTAGGCAATTTGTTTTTGCGTTTCGGCACTATGCATGATCATTATTATATCGTAATTCACAAATATAAATAACCAATCAAAAATATTTTGAAAAAGTATTCTTTCACATTTCTCCATTGATATTAAGAAAAATTGTTCAGTTTTATTGCTATTTAAGACTATCGTCGCCATGTTATTAAATTGTAAACTTAACGAATTTCACTTATAACAGTATAAACTTACAACTGTATTTTACTCAGAACATTTTTTCAACAGTTCAGGTGCATCTTTGTCAGACAACTTTGTCGGGAGTTTCGCAATAATGTCAGTACATTTACATAGATACACACCATTTGTTGCAAATATGTGCCAATATTTAATTATGGTTTGTGTTTTTTTATATTATTTTCATTCTCTCTGTTGTTGCACATTATGTAATTTCATTCATGGTATGTTCTTAATGTTTATTATATTTGTGAAACTGATACCATGTATCCACGTAACATTGACATTATTCAAAATACATCATAATGTAGCAAACCTGTTGATGAAACATTGTGAGATAAAATAGTTATTTGTCTCTAAAAGGTGGTGAAAGTTTATAACGTAAGTTATTCAATAATTTTTATTGTTTGATAGTGTTTGACTATGACGTGTAGAGATACCCATAAACCTTGATGTTCATGTACTTAAAGAAAGAAGATAACTTCTCCCGACAACTTTTACAAAAGCCACAGAACAAATAAATACGAAAATTTGAAAATCATGTTTTAGGACTGCAAATATGATGTTGGCTTAATTTCATTTTGATACAACCCCAGAGATTGGAATAGGAAACTAAATTCCATTTCTACAAAACGAAAGCGAAATGAAATGTCAAATCCGCCTCCTTGATCGGAATTGATGAAATGGTCCCTTGCTTGCTTCCGGAGAGTAAATTAGTTTATTGTCCACATTTTTAACTCACAACGCATACACAGTTTGTTACTGTTTTTTCTACCTTAAATTTGTGATTTATTATTATTTATCCCATAGGTTACTGTTTTATTTTAAATATAGATAAAACTTTCCTAGTAGTAATCTTCAATGTATCCTACCCCTTCTTCTCCCAACATTTTTGTGTCAACTCAGTTACCACCTGTTCAGTGAGCAGGGAGCCAGCAATTTTCTGCCTGACTAGTCTTAGAGTGGTTTCCTCCCATCTCGTTCTCGGACATTGATGCCTCGAGGCCACCAAACTTACTGAGCAGTCACTCAAAGTAGTTCAGAGGACCGTGTCTTTGACGGGGGCCTCGACAATCGTGATACCGTTGTTCCTTCTGTAGTCGACAACAGACCAAAGCTGTGTTCAGCATTTACCTCTCTACAACCACCCTTCCTCACACGACGAAAAATATATGATATTTGTACATTACTTCTTCTCACTCTGATTGTCTGTGATAATATTAATGAATGTTATTTAAGATGTGCAGATTATATCAAAGACAATAAAATCTCGCGTAAATCACTGGTTTATTCTCAGGTATCACATGAAAATATTACATCACGTGTATTATACATATTGTGTCACATATTGCGTAAATTTTCACACATATTGTATCACATGTTGTGACCTGAAGATGAGACAAGATGCCTTGAAACGTTGTTCGAGAACTAAGGTATAAATGTGATATTACTCATCATGTAAAACCTAAAAATAAACCAGCGATTTACGTGTGATTTTCATTGTCTTAAATATAATCTGCAATCTTAAACAATATTAATTAATATATTCTATTTATTTAAAATTTATTGCTATACTTACATGTTGATTTATCGTACTGTATGTAAATAATCGTTATATTTTTCATTCAGTGAAGTGTGGGCCTTGTCCTACCAAACATAATATTTTATGTAATTAATATTTTATCAATTTATATGAACTAGAAAGACCAAGCACTCCGAATTCGATTGCAATTTTCTTTTTCGTTTAAAATGTAATATTTTCTTTAAATCTCCATTTTCTTAACTCTCTATGTTATTATATATTTTATTGTAATGTTTATTTGTTTTTTATTTTACATTATCGACTCGCTTCACGAATTTTGATATTTTGCTCTCCGACACCCTTACTTTTTCACACCAACAAGGTTCCAAGCGTGTCTTCCAAGTATCGGCAATGTGCTAATCACAACTCAATGTTTTCTTGTGGGGAAAACTCTAGAGTGATTTCCTATGAGTAATGTTATGATGCGCCGAATATGGATAAAACTGTGATTGTACGCACCTGTCACGATGGTCTCGATTGCACGCACATAGATGTCGGTTGCCCGACGCCTCAACCATGACGCGATTGTGTCGTGGACCCGTTTGACAGTCTAAGTCTTCGGGATCTAAATCCTGTCTACTGACGGGAGAGGATTCAAGGGAGTTCGCAACATCCAGAAAATTACAGGTTCACAGTAGAAATCTATTTGTTACTCACAGCTACTATTCTTCATTATTTATTTTACCTTTTAATATTGATCACTCCTCCAACACCAGTTACTTTTATTATTTTATTACGTACGACTTACTGTCCACATCGACGCCAAATTCCAGTATTCTACATCCATTATACTCCCCAGGGGACTTACATCTAGTAAGTACGTTTTTGGCGAACACGGGACCCCAAGCTGAGTCGGGCATTACTTCCACTTACTTGTGCGAGGCTCCTTCCTTTCTCTTTTCTGACCTCCCTTGGTCACCTCTTGTTCTTTTCGATCCCGACGCTTTTAAGGCTAGGGTATCTTTCATTTTCCTCATTCCTCTCATTTTTTGTCCCCCCTTATTCTTTGTCCCCCTCATTTTTTGCCCCCCCCCCCATTTGATGTTTTGATGTATGTTGTGAGATATGGTTTGGTGTGTTGTAATTCAGAAGGGTTTTTAGTGGGTATGGTTGAGTCTCCCCACACGCGGGGAGAGTCATGTTGGCTCTCGCTAGTGCATTTTCCCTGCCTGTACAAATTTTTCGGGCTCCAATGACCTTTGATGTCGACATGAGCCGTAAAGCCCCACAGAGAAAATCCATCCATTATACCTTCATACCCCTAGCTTAGCACACAGATACAACTCGTACATTCCTCTCTTCCACTTTCCCTCAAGTAACTTGCAACTCAACAATCTCCGTTATTAGTACACGGCACTCACCCACTGCGCCACCAACATTTTCCAAAACCCGCTAGGCCTTTCTCTTTCAATGTCCGTCCTCGTCCAAACCACATCACCGAATCTCTTTTACCGCCTAGTCCATCCACCTCCACCTTCTCCCTTCAGTCCCCTCTCCTGGCTACTCTTCCCTCCTCGCGTCATATTTCGTCTGCCTTCTTGTCTATCTGCTCCGCATAGCTCTCTAACAGTTTTCAGTCCTCCACGTGTGTGTCTGATGGAACTTGCCAATGCTACGTTGAGTTTCTCTCGTTTTTCTTGGGACACCAGATGCAGGTTATTGAAGTCAGCATTGCTTGTTCTACTCCCGTTCAATATTATTTTATTTTTCCATTTCCCCCTTCACGTCACACCATTGCCATTGTATACACCATGATCAAAAGAGTGAAACACGTTTTAATACTTTGCCACAAAATGAGACGCTCGCCATTTTGTTATAATTGATGTATTTCTTTGATTAGACCATATTGTCATGAAGTTCCAACAATTTTTATTTGATGGGATATGATAATAATTAAACATTGTTGACTCCGATTTTTTAAAATTTGTATTGAAATTGCATTATAATGAGATATGCGTTTCGCACGAATCCTTTAAAATTTCACATGGACACGAATTTGAATCAATACGTAAAATAAAACTCATTACTTTTATTCCGACGGCAATAAAAATACTATATTGGTAAGAAGAATAACATTTTAGTAATTAATTAGGATAAAAGGAGGAAGGTGAATTTTATTTTCTCATTAATTTGATGTTATACAATTTTTATAATTATAGATGTATCCCCGACATATGTGCGGATAAATTACCATTCGCACCAAGGCAATGTTTCACGAAATGAAAATTAACTTATTTAATTAACTGATAATACTGAAACCATCAAAAGTATTTCTCACTTTGACACGAAATATGGAAGTTTTGATCGCACAACTTGAGCGCTAAAAATTTCTGAATAATAACTAATTTACTGAACAGTCGCTCCTTGTAGTTCAGGGAACCGTGACTTGCTGAGCACGAGAAACCCGAGGTAAGGGAAGAGCGAGTCGATAGTATTCATAGGGCAGGTACAACGTAAAGTGTTGCCAACTCCAAACCAACCGCAGCGTGGAAATTCGGCAATGCGGGTCGTTGCAGAGCTTCAATTTGCTTGTTATGCATTCTAATGACTGACCACACGGTAGCTCAGGGTTAAATCTCCAACACATTTCCCTCCTCCAGGTTAAAGTGGGATATCTTGGCTTCGTTCGAATCATTATCATATACATGGAGTCAAGAGTTCCAGAAAATTTTAGTTATTTTTTGTATAACCGGGCGGAGTAAATTAAAAAATGAATTATCGTATTTCGGAGCATTAAAATGTTGTCGATTTCATAATGTTTCATTTTTCACCAAATTTCAAAATTCCGCGAAAAAAAGAAGTTTCTTGACTCATTTACTTGAAGAGCATGTTAATTTACTTCTTGAGTTCACACAAATGACAGCACTGACGAATCTAGTAAGAAATAAACAATGCTCGTGTAGAATTGTAGCACATGCGTTACGAAATGCTCCATTGAATATTATCATACTCTGTTCATATTTTTGTTGATGTCTTGTTTTCATTTTTAATGCTTAATATAAAACCGAATGAAACGTACCTACAGTGGGCAGATGGAAGCAAGTAATATCCGCAGTATTATTAATGTCAATAAAATAATCGTGCTAAATAAAAACAAATTTTCATATAATCATAGAGAATGTTAGTTACATTCAATTTTCAAATAACACTCGTGTAATATAATTTATAATTAATTACAAGTAGAGAACATGAATTTTTATTGGAATATCAAAAAATCCCTCCGCAGTGTATCGCTACGAAACGAAAGGAATATCTCATCATTTCAAGTTCCCGTCTTTGATACTTTCTCATTTATATTGAATCATACTGAACAAACCTTACAAGTTTAGATTAACATATAGCACAAAATAGTGAAAGTGGTGGTAACATACTGTTATCACATCCACGATTCAAACTATGACAATTTCCATCAAGATTAATGAAGTAATTTAGTCACCAAGTCCTTGCAAACAGACAGTATATTTTTGCATTTTATATTATGAAGAATTACTATCTCCTAGAGCAGCGGTCGCCAAACTTTTTGACCTCACGGACCAGTAAATTCATAATTTAAATCCCGCGGACCACTAATACGATTTTTTAAGTGTTAAATATATTTATTAAAAAATTGTGATCTAAGAACACATAAAATGTATCTAGTTAAAAAATGAAACTATTAATTGTAATCAAATTATGAAAGCTTTATTAATAAACCATAATAAAATAAACAAAACAATTAAAAAATGGTTTAGGTATATCAAACTTTTAGCATTATACATTCCTAGTGTGATGGATGTTCCTGCTTACTTGAAATAAGATTGTGGATATTTGGTTCCAATGTTGTTACTGCAAGACTGAGAACTGCATTTATTTCAAGCTGAGATCGGTACCGTGTTTTGATGGCTGTGACAGATGAAAAGGCCTTTTCACATAAATAGGTTGTAGAGAATTGAATCAGAATTTTCATCGCCTGTTCACTAAGCAAAGGGTATTCACTTTTTATGGAAAGCCAAAACTGAGATCTTGATAAGGATGAATGAAATTTAAATTTGAGAGTTTCGTCGGACGATAGATCGATGAGGCTTCCTTTTAGATGCATGCTTCAATTATTATCCTGCATTTTCCTACAAAATTTCCATAATTAAGAGACCCTATCTTCTCACCTGTGCCCCGAAGCGGAAGATTGTTGCATGCCAAAAACAGAAACACATCTACGATTCTTTGAAATAATAACTTAAAAGGCGTTCAGTTTCCTTATCCATACCATATTGATTAATTTTATCTATTGTTGAAGATAAATTTAATCTTTTAAGCAAATCTTTCCAGGAAATAAACGAATTGACATGATAAACAGAACGCTCACGATCCTGGATCGCATTCGAGAGCTTCCTCCTTTTCACGTATTGTTTGAATTGAATTATGTTTCAATGTTTCTTAAAACATAACTTAACGTGATGAGTAAGTATATTTCACATTTCTCTGGGGACCAGCGAAATTTTCTCGAAATTAGTAGTCCGCGCACCACCACTGTCCTAGAGTATTCATACAAGATTTTATAAGTTCAGAGAATGATTACGATTAAGTCCAATCGACCGCGGAATTTCACTTATAAAAACCTTTCTGGTTCATTTGAAGGTTACATGGAGTAATAGACGTGAACAATTAAGCTTCCTAGTAGACTTGCCGACGCGACAATATCCTGCACGTAAGCTCCAACATCCTCAAGGCAAGTTTCCAACGCATGGTTGCACCGAGCAACCCTATAAAATTGCCCTTGCCCATCCCCACAAAAGGGAACCTTTTAGGGGCAAGTCCTAATCGAGTTATGAAGTTGCTCTGTTCGCAACAACGCTCAATATTGCTCTTCGTCTGCACCCTCGCTCGTTTCAACTAACCCCCTCCCTCCTCCCGTTTCCAACCTAAGCACGTCCAGGACAAACCGCCGGGAGGCAACGGCCGGGTGTTAACTCACTGGAAATATTACCTCACGAAAGTTTTCCGCACACCTTCACCACAACGGGTGAACGCACTCTAGATGGAAAAATTCGGGGAGAAGGAAGTTGGCTGCTCGCGCGATATCCAAATTGCATCTTGAGATATGAACTTAATGCACTGGAGAGTCAGTTATTTTACTCGCTTTATTTTCAAAAAAAAAAAAAAGCAATGTAGTTGCGATGCGGAGAAAGAAGATAAATAGTGCGGAAAAAACTTGCCAAAAATATGAAGGTTCAGATTAACGAAATTAGCTACTTTGTTTGTTGAAAATATTCCAGTCACTCTTCGCAAAATAGAAGACAAATAAAGAAGATTCATGTACAACAATGGGAACGGAAAGTGAGAAATATACATTGTTATAAAAATATAATGAGGGAAGCATTGAGTTTTGAGCGGATAAGAACTAAATACTAAAGATTTTGAAGTAGGATTTCTTATCCGACATTTGAAACGAAAAGAGAATGAAAAAATAAAGAATTTAATGTGAATTAACAAGAAAAATCAGAATAATATTTTTTACGTAATATGTGGTCTACTTATTCAAAGGGCAGTATTTACACCAGAACATATTGATATTGCCTTGTGAATTCAGGTCATGTTGAATACATTTGTGAAAAAAAAATTAAAAAATAATCATAGAGTGCGGAAATATATACCGAGCGCAAGTTGAATGCTTCGTATAACTAATTCATGTTGTTCATTTATATATTTCATGCTTGTTGTTCTCATTCATATTTCATTGGAGAGGTAGTAATTTTTGTTGTTCTTTTTCTCAACCAAAGTTAATTTGTAAACACGAAATAAACGTAATTGGGCAGCATCGTCATTCGCAGCTTTCGCGGCACTTTTTATTATAGTCATTTGTTATCAGTATCAATACTAGACACTAGTGGATGGAACACTATCAAAATTAATAGATAAATAAAGGGAAGAAAACAATTTTTTAAACTCAAAGCTAAGAAACACATTTTCCAAATCGTTACGTAAAACGTAAAAATTTTACACTACACATGTACACTAGTATAATACTCTCCAGAATGGCTACGGTGTCTGCGTGATCGCTCGTCACCAAGTCATCCCGGGTTGAATTCTAGGTGGGGCCAGAAAAAAATTGTGTCTTTTCATTTCCATGTCTCGAGTTACACTGTGATGTATATCCCCTGCGGCTAACAACCGCAGTTGTAATACTGGGATACAGCAATCTAGATTCCACCTAGACGCTGTTCCTCTGAAAAATTCACGATGTGTCTAGTGAGATAACTCACGCAGAATTGAGCCTTACTAACACTCGTCATCGTGGTCCTTGGTTGGCCAAAACGAAAATACGTACGGACATACATACATATATACAATAGTTTAATTGATTATTTTATCGTGTATTTTTATATTTGTTCTTTTTACAATTATAAAAGTACAGCAGGTTCTTTGATAAAGAAAAGCACGTAACCGACCAAGTTATTAATTTAAGTTTGGAACTGAATTTTGATTTTCTCAATATCTTTTAGCATATAATTTCACGAATTCAGAATCAATATTAAATAAAAGTATGCTAATTGTTTTTTACTCGGATACAGAAGTAACTCCTTACAATATTCCGTCAGAAAGCATGAAATAATTTTTTTTGTTTCTTTTTAAACATTCTAAATGTGATGTTAATACGACCGAGCACTGCGTATCTATATTACTAAGTGGGGTTCATGAAACTACAGAAATAAATATCTTTTTTTAAAATGTGTTTTTCTTAATCATATACAAATCAAAAGTGACCTAGGTGAGTTCTGCATACTATCGAACGCAAAAAGTCCTTTTGATTTAATATGAATGGAACAAATTTGCTTATATCGCTCTGCATGCTATTTCCCGTTTATTTTATTTCATGAAGTTACAATTACAAAAATACAATACGTAAATATATGGAAACCCCAAGAAGACCATTTAGACATATTATTGTTTACGAACAAAGAATCAAAAGCAAGGGTGAACGTAAAAACACACAGGTAAGAACCATCAAAATATGAATAAAAATACGAAATAATGATCTCTTCCTAATCAAAATAAGTTCCGGCAATTTTAATACTTGCATATCCTCCACCACTCGAAGATTCCCTTTGATCCTTCCATTCTCGCGGTCGAGAAGACAACTTCCTACTGGAATCCGGCCCGCAGGACCGTTCGAAGCGTCCATCTTGCATAATGCAACACAACGCGGTCGCCATGCTAACTCCGCCAGAGATTAGCGAACAGCGAGTCCCGACGTGTCCGAAAGCAGAGGTCACCCTCCGTGGACGCTCTGGGCCACCCGTGCAGTTTCTGTGAGATCTTGTTGAGCCCTTGAAAGCTCTTAGGGTACATCGGCAATCTCGGACATTCTCGAGAGCAGAATGCATGAGGATTCCATGGTCTCAGTGGAATCGCGTTTATCCTTGTATTTTCTTAGTAAACATGTTCGTATATCCAGATCATCTCGTAATTTGATATTTCATACATTTTAAAATATTTGTTATGAAAACCACGTTACAATATTTCCTAACTATTTTATTATTTGCTAGATTCATTAACTACCGTATTAGTCCCAGTACTAACGTGGTAAAACTAATTCTAGTACTTGATGTCTTGCTAATATTAATCTACCTCGATGCCTAGACCAACAAAAACTCAATTCATGTAGTTTCATTTCTGACTTTTAAAACAATTTATCTTCTACAGACTAATACTGAAAATTCTAGTAGTTTAAGTATTTGTATCTAAGAAGTTACAAAGTATATTACTGAAATGGGTCTCTGCATATATTTACACCACATTAAGCATATATTTACAATTCTCCTACAAAACTCACAAAAATTAAGACTTATGTTATGCATTTTGATTTGTCTTGAATTAGACGTCATTATTCTCACAATCGTTTAATTGTGACATTATTTAATTTTAACAGTATTCTTACAATTTATCTTAATTAGTAATACAAAATAATCAGTAATATAGACGTTTTAAGTGGGATATTGTATGATTAAGTATTTAATATTGTAATATTAAGAAGGGTTACCACGACTCAGGCTCTTCCTCCAATTCACACAAGAAACTTCATTATATTTTCCTTTGTTTTAAAAAAATATGTGTACTATACTATAACTGTTATTGTGATAAATATATTGATTGATTTATAATTATCTTGCGTTCAAAATTGCAAATTTGTTACTCATAAATGATTCTTGAGTTATTTTGAATCTGTGGTGGGATTCGAGCCGTAGAACCATAGGAAGCGGCAATCTTGCATAATGCATCGGCACACAGTCACCATGTTTACTCTTCTAGAGATTGGCAAACGGAGGTCTACGTAACGCTGAAAAGCAAAAGCAGAGGTTGCCCTTACTTTTTGCCCTACAAAGCTAAACCTTAACTCTAGCAATATTTTCCTTGGTCACCCCTAAAATGTTTGCGCTTAATTCCTAGTGAAAAAATGTGAAAAAGACATTTCCTCTGGCATGGTCAAAAAAGAGGACACCCAATTTAAAAACAAATCGGATTAACACCATTCAAAACATTTTTGAAATTGTGAAATTGCTTTGGGAAAACTTGTATTAATCTTTCTGTATGATAGTCAAGGCAATGAAAGGGCGGTGGTTAAGAAAGGTGTAATTTGTTCAAGTGAGATTATGGAAAACGAGTCAAGTCAATCATTGCTATCATCAGGTTTTGCTCCGTTTATCTACGGCTATCTTATTACTAATAATTGCCGTTGACAACGGCTAAAGGGCGAGTCGTGCACTGCTCCTGACAGCGCCAGTAATCAAAACTGAGGGCTGTGCCACCACTGGTAGAGTTCCCAACGCGGAAAAGGTTCAATTCGCCAACGGTTTGCTATTCGTTGTATTCCTAAATACAAATACAAATCATCAAAGACAAACAAACCCATGGGTTCGTGACAGGTTCGTGGAGGGTTGAACTCCGCAATAACAATTTTTCTCCATTTATTTATTTCTTCTCACGTTTACATCTTTCGACACCACATGACAAAGTTCTTTCTTAACGCGTTCATGTTCGGCGGTCCTTCCATCCCACCTGCCACGCCATAATCTATTCCTCTGTCAATCTTTCCGTAATAACCACGCATCGCCATTAGGAGGAGGTAATGTGACCAGCATGTCGCTCAGGTCGTTAGGATCCCTGGATAGACCAGGTACTCATTTTACAGCAGACAAATAGTTTTTCTGGGAGTTAGTCTGATTGTTGAAGTGAGTTGAAAAAACCCACAACTCATTGGGGATCGAACCCTGTCCATCCAACCAGTAAATCAGCTAGAATGAAGTCAGTGCTCTACTGAGCCTCGCTGACTCCATTCCTAACATAATATAGTGAATAATAAGTTTGATTCGTTTTGACCAATATAAAATTGTCGGAATTTTTAAATGCGACAGATTTTAACTCTTTATTGTGTACGTTAGAATTAAATATAAAGCCCATAAAAGTTTGGACCCATGACATGAGGTATCTGAAAAAGGAAAAAGATTTTTGTTGGTATAAATTTATCCAATATAACTGTAAATTGGAACTGTAATTCGGACTTTTATTAGTCAAACTTGCTCTTTATTTTTATATCGAGAATTTTGAAACAATTGCTAAGTATGATACGGCGCGGACTGTGATCTACATGCGAATTTGGTTCCAAATATGGTCCTATCTTAATCTTACGTAAATTTTTTTTGAATCTTGATTTTCAATAATTTTGAAATCGACAAATACGATCAATCTTCCTTACTTTTTCTTGTCACACTCATCGAATATCTTAAGATATTATTGGTGAATGTGAATAAAAAGTGAATCAAGCCATCCACCTCGCGTCTCGCCTAAAGTTAACGATCGGCGTCTGGATGATGCATTGCGCGTGGTCGGCAAATGTATTTTCGATAGCGCTCCCCGTTGTTCGACTGTTCCACGGTTACCGTAGACCGTTTGCAAATGTGGAGTTCGTAAAATGGGTGACAGCTGGAGAAATGCTTTGGTAATCCACGAAGAAACAGCTTGGTTGAACTAAGCCTGGAGTTGTCAAAGAAAACATCCCTTTGATGAAACGAAAAGGAACTCTAATGTTAATGGTGCCATTATGACAAAAATACACCAAATGTGTAAAAATGTCGACAAAAGTTTCTTTTTTTGGAAACACGCTCTGCGTTATTTCTACGAATTAGTTGAAGAATTTTGTGTGAAGATTTCTCTGTTATGAAAGTACCGAATCAGAGGGTCAAATATGCCATGAAAAAATGGTATATATGATTAATCAGCCGTTCAGTATTCAGTAAAAAATAATAATAATGGACTTTATTGAGCCTTGAAAAACCTCACCTAGGAGGCAATTAGAACGTACAGTAATTCCTATAAAATTTGTATATAACGCCAAATTTTAAAACAACTAGTACTTAGTTAAAATAGAAGATTACGACCATGTGAATGTCCAAGAAATAGATAAAATAACATTTATTTGTGACAATGTATTAATAACAACAAGAAGAAAAGGATATTTTCAAAAATTTATATTTTATAAATAAGAGTAATATTTTATATAAAAAATTGAAGATGCATTCATTGTAGTCCTCTTCTTTTCATTCTCAATATATTTATTTATCAGTTAACTAAAATATGGTATTAAGGGAGAAAACTTGCTGTATGTGTTGTGTTAACATACATGAACATTCGTCCTCGTTGAAACAAACTACTTGATTACATTTTTTCAAAATTTGCAATTGCTAAATATACATTGAAGTTTAGATTTAATTGAAAATGCATATTGTATCCATTCCATTTATTCAGTGTTCTCACGATATTATCATAAAGCAATGTATTTTTTAAAATAATGAATAGAATTTTAGGAGAAGAATAAAACCTAACTCAATAGTCGTATTTATTATAATAATACTTACTCTAGACTGATGAAAGTATACAAAATTATAGGGAATT
>NNCF01126917.1:613375-637150 GCA_002313205.1 Laupala kohalensis | reverse complement strand
AGATTATTCTGAGTATAGTGTTTAAAAATCATAAGAATTGAAATAACACTAAATTCACGATTTATTGTTACAATAAACACGCCCCTAGACAAAGCCTAGAGAACCTGTATGATAAATCCGCCTCTACCAGAAGGACCTTTCTTATGCTTTTGAATATATGGCAGCTTTCACGGAGAAGTGAGATTCACACGCCCGGTTGGAAGTCCTCCACGAGTTAATAATTAATAACTATTTNTCACTCTTTATATTATATTACGGTGGAATATTGGGTCAAACGTAAGAATATGGTCCCACAAGGGTTCGAAAAAATAATTTATGTCATAATACTACAAATATTATTGCGGTTCCGAAAATATAAGCCGTATTCTTCGCTTTTCATATTTACGATAGTTATAAAGAAATATTGTTCCGCACTATTTTCTTCTCTCCGCCACCGTTTATGTTAGTATGTTAGGGTATGATAATTATAATACAATTGTTCGGTTACAGTCGGCGATATTAGGTTTGTTAGTCCCGGCGAGTCCGTTTTAAGAAAATCTGTTGTAAGTGTGAAGATGGAGGCGATGGTGGAGGTAGCAGCACTCGCGGAAGGATATACGACGAATAAGGTTAGAATAGGACGATAATGTTATCCATGGAAAAAGGGAATTTTTTTTTTCACATAAAATGATTCAATTTGTAATTTCCGAGAACAAAGTCCCTTCCAGAATCATGGCAAAAAAAGCTGTTTTTCGATGTCTCATCTGGATATTTTTCTACGGCGTTGGACCNGCGTTGGACCATATAGTTTGGTTGGTCCTATTGTTTTATATCAACAAATTTATAATTATTTAAATTAATCAATGTTTACCAATGGGTTACTTTGGGATAACACTCAAGTGTAAGAAAGAAGTTAATAATTAGAAACGCTTCATACCTAAAATGATATTTATACTAATTTTGGTATACTAAATGGAAATTTGAATTTACACACTGACACAGAAAAGCTATTGAGTATTTACAACGCAGTATTACAACATGTGTGATTTCTATTTTTATTTATTAACATTTTTAGTTAATATTTACGCTTAATTGTCATAGTTTGCACCTGGCAACGACTCGAGCCGAAACGATGTGGAGTGGTAAAACAAGATACAAATATTAAATTGTGATCCTTCAAAAAATGTCTCACGAGATAATTTATTTATCTATATTATTAACTATCAGTTTTCTTCTTATCTTACACATTTCTGCAACTGAATGCTGATAAACGTTTAACCCACCAATACAAATTTCACTATTAGTGACATAAACATCAACGCAATAGTTTTATGTTTAGACCTTCCAACATGGTATTTTACTTCTTTTTTTTTGAAAACGTGTTTTTTCCATAATGCGCAATGTATTACATTATCAATTATATTTGCTTCTATTTTATTTCAATGACTGCTGAGGGAATTTTTTTAAAAGTTGAAATCACAAAAAGTACATATTACTCAGTTCATTTATACCAATTTCAGATATATTTAGTTATTTGAATCTAACTCTAATGGTACTTCATTCAGTGAATGTATGGATATCTTGCTAACATATGGTCAGATTTGATCATCACCAGTGCAATTTTTTTTCACTTTGGTTCTATCTTTTTTTTTGTATGTTCCAATAGAAGCGTGTTAAATATTTTTGCCATCCCTAGCCACAGAAATACACACATGCTTAACACGCTCTAAAACTTGCCACCCTTGATGATAATACAGACTGATAAGATGTAAAATCACTAACTGATAAAATAGCCCATTTTCTTGAGAGCACCACATTATCATTAGCCGTGCAGTTCATCTCATTTTAATTATTCAAAAATTCGGTAAAGTTTTCTAAATACGTTACATATTAACCAATAAACAAATGAAAATCAAGTCTCGACAGAAAAAACCCATAATCAAACTATCAAGTAGATAAAATTTGTCTAGACATCTAACAGAGACATGACTCTTCAGAAATAGATCTTTTTACTTCCCCCTTGAAGAGAACATAATTGATTTTAAATTAAATGATTTCGTTATACTCCCTATTTTACAAGTTATTGTCGCCTCTTTACATCTATCATTTTTATAATATTTTCATTTTACTGGCTACAAGCAGATTACTCGGCGTTGCCTGAGATTTTTCAGAGACCAATCTTCTTCTACTCAAAAATTAGTTTTACTTACCGGATTTTAGAAATATAAGTATAGCATCCTAATTTTTCAAATTCGTAATAATACAAATGTACTACGAAACCTGGTAGTATATACCATTTGGAGTTTGGCCCCCAGAAACAAGAAGAAATAAATCCTTGGGTGAAACCACCCTTGAGCTAGCAACGTAAAGGTGTCCGTGACAGAAACAAGCCAATCGGAACATCACAAAATAACCTAGACCACCACATCACCCTCTAGAGAGTTAGCGGTGTTTAACACTCACATGAAAATCACTAACTGAATTCGTATTTGCACGACATCGTGTCACTGTTCATCTGAAATGTCCCGAAATCTATGGATTAAACCTGTCTTCTTCGATTAAACTCTTTTATATGACCCACCCCTCGCACTCCTCACCCATGGGGTTTATAGGGCTATTTGCTCGCTCCCTCCAACTCCAATGGTGACACAACGTAACGTCGGAAGTGTCTCTATTCGTCTCAGTATTTCAGGTAGAACGAACCCACTCTTCGGAAATGGCGCCAGTCGAATATTCGCTTTCGAGGCAAGACAACCTTAGCAGCGTGGCTGCATCGTTGTATTAAAACGCTTGTAAAATCTAAACCATTCCTCTAAATTATGTGATTTAAATAAATTTTTATCTTTGTTAAGTACATCTACCAAAGAATTCATCATTAAATTTAATAATGACTGATTTCTCCCTCTTAAATTACTCTTTTTAATTTTGACACATCTATTTTTAATAGCTTATTTTCGATAATTTAGGTGAACCTTAGTAACTAGACATATATCACAGGTCTTTTCGTAGAACCCTTTAAGACAGGAAATATTTCCTGTCATTGTTGATACGTATCACTAACCGTTTACGCAGCGTGCGTAAATGTACAGAAGATGAACTTATTTCCCGACTTATCGACATTTATCATCATTAGCCATTCCCTATCTTTATTTTCACACATTTTAAAAATATAGGTAACCTATGTTCATCCTAGTCATCTAAACTATCTCCTTGTCAAATTTCGTATCTATCGGTTCAGTTGTTTAGTCGTGATCAGGTAGTAAACAGACTGACACACTCGCGCGTGACACATTTATATATTAGTATTGAATATAGATTAAATATCGTTATCGTCCATGCATGTAACAAAATTTAATTTGTACATTTCAAAGCCATGTGTCCCTTCTATGTTTCGTCATTACAATAAATTTGTCACAGATTCCATCATTGTTATGAAAATGATCTAGACGCAATGCATACATAGCAACTCTGAGCACGGTTCTTGTTCTTTGAAACCTTCCTCTGCAGTCGTGTGACTTCGTGCCGCGGAACCTCTCCTCGCGCTTTTTCCGACCTGTTCTTCTCGTAAGTTCTAATTCTGTGTCAGTGACTTCGCGCGCCTGGAATTACCTGCACGTGCAAGCTGTTTAAAGGCAATGACTTCGCTCCTCTTATGAAAATCTCCCCGTATTCAGTTCGCTTAAGTTTACAACGGAGTTTCAAATGTAGCTTCAACGACGACAGAAACACCAATTTATTTAAAAAAATTCTTGCAAAGTGTTTAATGTCAAAGGGCGTTAAAATACGTTTATTTAATTCACAATTCAAATAAATATACAAAAAGGTAATGAACTAAAACTTTTCTCCGCGCTTGAATAAGATAATTGCGTGCAATTTCAAAATAAATTAGTTTTACTATTTTAGAACATTACCGTCTTCAATATCGAAATATATATTTTTTACCCTAATGTTAATCATTATTTTCGAAATTACTCCAGTAATGTGTGGTATAGTGCAAATATAATCATTGTTCATCCCATTATTTTTGAAAATGTAAGGGAAGTTTATTTGGCACATTTCTGCGCAATTGTTCTACGGGGTGAATAAAATCAAACAGCAAGCAGAATGTAGCCCAGGGGTCAGGCGCCTTTTGCAGATTCCTGCTTTGCAGAACATTATATCGCAATGATGTTGATAATGGAACATGAATGTATATCCATTCCGTGTCACAGAAATCTCTTCAAAGTAACAAAGGTATTTTTGCTAATGTGTCTAATATTTAATGTCTTGGTGAACGAGCTTTTGCGGGTGGAAATTAGGTTTATTATGCATTCCTGTATACGTCTATAATTATTAAATTATTAACTAATAAAATTGGTTGAACTCTTAATACAAAAATAAATATTTTTACTCAATGTAATTTTTATAAGCGTGTTAATGTATTTTCAGATTGGCAGGTTTGCAACTTCGCCAAGTATTTCTCAATAATGTCAATACATTTACATGGATACATAGTGTCAGTTTCACAAAAGTGTCAAAATTTAAAAACATTAATAACATAACACTAATGAAATTACTTAATAACCAACAACAGAAAAAATGAAAAAAAAACTCAATACAAAAACCATTTACAAAATTGTCATCATATGATAAAAGAATACTCGATAATATTTCTCCATGTAAGTTCAAATAACTCATTGTGGTTTTTATGTGTGTCATTTTAGGCATTAGACGTTTACAATAATTTATTTTCCTATCCATTGTATCTTTTTTCTTTGGTTATTAACTCATTCCTACTATTGTACGTCGATACAATTTTACATTTTTCAATTTTAGAATTCCCTGCAGTAATGGAGAGACAATTCATTTCAAACTTGTGCTGACTGTAACGTTTATAACATGCAATCTTTATAGGATTCTATGTATTAAATATCGATTCATACAATGAATTCCATATTAGGTGTATCTTCGCACATACATAGATAAATGTACAAACATACTGGAGTATATCTGATATTTCGTGTCGGTTCAATTGTAAAAACACTATACTTTGAGATGACCATTAAAGTAAAAGTACAAGACAAAATGTTATTGAAATTGGCAATAGTGTACAAAGCTCACGGGATTTTCATTTCTAAAAAAAAGTTCAAAATCTTACCACCAGCAGGGAATGGTGCTGTATGCAATTTTGTAAGACGAAATAAGATATTATATCAGTTTATTTTTAATCTCTTCTAAAATGTATTACAAAACGTTCAATGTGGCGCCTACAATTTGATGAATGCAATTCTGAATTAAATTACATAATTGCGTTCTCAACAGTAGCTCATAACACATCAAAAGGAATGTATCGAACATGTTGGTGTATGACATTATCCAATTCCGTCATATTGATTGTTAGCACCACAAACTGGTTTTTCGGTAACCCCGTAGCCAGAAATAATTGTCTTGTTCACGAACACACTACACGCAATTGGAATAACATTCATCGTCCTGGAGTGTCAACCCGTTTGCCAAAAATGGCCTTATCATTCGGGAATCCCTCTCCTAAGACGTAAAAGATAGTGGCAAATTGAATTCTTCAAATCCGCAGTTAAAATCTGACTACTGCTCCATTACTTGTACAATGTAAAAGAATTCATTTCTTTTAATAAAAGTTAAAATAGGTTTCTATTTCTCATTCAAATGTTTTTTAAGTTGTTCTTTTAATATTAAATGCATCAATTGATCTTGTACATTATCACACAATTGCTCTAGTACTTTCAAAATAATTTATTTTCCTGCACGCTATTATTATTTCATATTAGTCACATTAGTTTAGTTTTTATCTGTACTCAACCTTGGCACGGTTGAGTACGTTAATCCATCCTGGACCGGGTTTCTCTCCAGATTTCCTTCGGGTGGAGGTAGATTTTATATACAGACTGCGGCTAGGGACTTCCATCTATTGTGATTATCTTGAATTTTTTATAATATTGAATTAACCGTTATTTTTATAGTTCCAATTTATAAACAATACTTTCCAAATGATCTATTGTTTGATAATAATACGTACTTGTAAAATAACTTTTTTGTGATTTAATAAATACAAATTGGTTGGTATTTTCTTGATATTATAATACGTAGCTAACTTTTTTTATTCTTATCTTAGAAATGTTAAATTTGCCTCTATCTTAGACTCTTGATAGGAATTGATGGTATGGTCCCTTGCTTGCTTTCATCGAGTAAATTCATAATTATTAAATTTATTATGAAGTCACAGGGGTTGAGGTCTGACGACCACAATGTCCAAGAAATGGGGTATCGGTTTAGTACAAAACTTTCACATTCGTAATTACACTTTACGAGAGAAGTAAGGTCTTACGTGGTTAGATCCATAGTCGACTCGTTACAGAGAGAGCGTGGATAAGAAGATTAACCACAATAGCTGGTTATGAGTTTATGAAAGGTATTTCTTTCCTTGCGTAAAATAAAATCCTCTGATCTCATATAAGCTATTTCCAGTTTTAATAACATTGTGTTCAGTAAAAATAAATTCACTAAAATAAATATTTAATTGAAGATTAGTTTCGTACATAAAAGTCACTCATATTTGATTACATCGTTTCAGAGGATTTCACATGGAAAAGTGAAACAATATTCCAAAAATATTTACGTACTTAGGATAATACTCTCCAAATATTATTACGTAAATAATGAAGTATTGTTACAAATACTCAAAAATAGTGTGTTTTTTTTCTGGTAAGTTCAGGCCTAATAATTTCTGAAAGGAAGTATTTCTCTTCGCATACTGACAATACGCATACGAATTGACAATACTTATACGTGAAGAACGAATAATACTTCAAAGGTATTTAATACATATGTAGAATATAAGGCGATATTGCATTTTTAAAATTATAACTTACAAGGGACTTGGCCTCAAGTATTCTTTTGATTTCTCATGTATACAAATTAAGGAATCATTGATAGTCGCAGCTAAATTAAGCAGCTAATTAAAAGATCATTAGCGATATCATTTTATTACAATCATTTTCTTTTCATCACACACTATGTAACAACGTGTAACGACGTTATTACCAGTAGCTCTATGAGCGATGAGGTTTCTATCTTCCAATAAGTAAATAGCAAATTTAAGAGAAGTTCATTGCAATCATGCATAAAAGTTTTTTCAAATAATATTTTTAGAAAAATAAAATAATTTTCATTATAATCTTTTGGAATCCGAGTAACTGACACTTTTAGTCCTAGACTTATTAAATATTTAAAGCTATTTTCGATATTATAAAACTATAGACCTAAAATTGGCGTTCCTAGTCAGTTTCTATCAAAATTCATTGAGGTTTATAGAGATTTTTATTTTCTTGGGATAGTCACTGACATAACATAACTCAACGCAAACGATAATGAGATACATAACACATGTATGGGTGAATGCATGTGTATAAGTTTTTATTCATTTAAGTATTTATTTGTTTTTACAACAATGCGCACATATACGCATGTAATATACTTTAAAGGATTGCATCATAAGTAATTTATTTCTAAGGTATCAAACATTACACCACTTCTCATATTAATGATAGGAGTTTGAAAATAATACTCAGTTACATTTTAATATATTATATTTGTATTTGTACTATTATGGCAAGGTATTACTATTTTAAGTCAAATATAAATTAGTTAACTGCAGATTTTGTGAATAGATTACAAGATAAAATATTTGTTATACTTCCATGTGATGTGCTGTGTGTGTGTCAATGTAAATGCAAGAAATATGTCTCTCTTTCAATCCCAGTGCGTCCTTCCTGCTTATACAAAACCTTTACGGTAGATAATAGATTTCAAAACTTTAACCATAGATTCAGTAAATTATCACTTCCCTTCATTAAATTATCAACTGAAGATAATTTAGAGGAAATTAATGAGTCGGAAAGTCGCGTTAAGTACGCCCCATGTGCCAGGTATCCCGAAGTCCGACGACTTCTCCCGAAGGATGCCGAAGAGACCCGAACCGACTAGGGGGATTCCCCTTGCAATTTACTGGGGGAGCGCCGTAAAGAAGACGATCGGCAGGCGGGATTTGGCTCCACCCTTCTCTCTATACACATGCAAATCAATGACCGCTTCCTCTCGAGGCAGGAAATGCCGATCTTTGAGAAGGAAAACCTTTAGGATTTCGCTTTGCGAAGGCTCCATCTGGTGGTGCCGTTGCCAGATGCGGAAAAGGAATTTGTGAAGGGAGTTGGAAAATTGTTTTTTGGGCGTGTCCTCATTCAATGGACAAAGTGCTTCTCTATTTTCGTTGAAATGTATTGAAAGTTTTTTCATGTAAATTTTATCTTACCGCAGTTTTATATGAAGGTGTCGGAGGGTATGACGGTACACCTAAGTTTTGGAAAGATTTCCATCCTCCATTTTGGGAACTTCTGAGAATACAATTTCGTGACGTGCTAGACTTCATTTTAAAAGTATTTTTTCTTGGATGTTAATTTTAAGATATCTCTGTTGTTGCTACAAACTTCTTCTTCCCCACCGGATGGCGCGTCTTCCTCTAGATTGTCGATACCAATATGGCCTGGATATTACCAATTACAGTGTCTCCTTTCCGCCGTTATCAGTTGCACGAAGGCATGTCCTTGGGTTAGAGGCAATCTTCTACGCATTGGAATCAAATTTCCGAATAAGTCTTTGCATTTCTAGGCTTCGTACAGTATTAATAAAAAAATTCTAATTTTTCTCTAGTTTCTACAAGTGCGTCCAACATTCGTGCTAACAGTCGTTCATAAATTCACCCCGCTGATGGCCATAAAATAGACGGTCCCATAATACATGCGCGAGAAGCGGAAGAAAATGTATCCATTTCTTTTCCAATCATCGTTACGATCATGTACGAGAATATTGATTTTCCAAACCCTTAACTCTGATGGTTAAATGGCCCATCTTATTATATTCACGACAAACTGGTATTTTATTGAACAATTAGGTAAATGAAACAAAAGTAAGTAGAGAGTACTTTGTATTCAGATTTAATTATTAAGATGAACCAAGTTGTAGTAGACGATTGATAGTCAACTTTATTTCGAATATCGGTATTGCTAATAAACAAAAATAATAGAAAGAAAGGACAAAATTTTTATATGTGTACGCCTAGAAAAGAAACGGTATTGTTAATGAAAAATTATATCATTTACTTCAGAGACTTACCGAGCTATCACAATTAGGTGCCTACGGCAATACACAACCTACTGTCTAAAGGGTAACTGCGGTCTGTGGAATTTTCCACGTTCTATCATTCGCGTACTCTTGCTGAAGTGAATGTGAGTGACATTGTCAGATATCCAGGTAATATTAACAGCTATAGGTGCGGATGGTCCAAAATACCAACTGGGCCATAATACCTTCCGACCCCTTTTACATGGTTTATCGACGGTAGAGGAGCAGCAGCTGCCATAACACAGCTAATAGAAGGGGAACACAGAAATTTGCTTGAAAAAAAAAAAAAGACCAAAATCATGAAATGCTTAATCTGTGGTTCTGTGTAGATTTTTCAAAATATGATTCATATAAATTTTAAAATATAAAGACATTTGAAATATAACGGAAATATTTAAAAATATCTTGAGCGTGTAAAATCTCTCATTATATAGAAGGGACAATGATTTATTTGAATGCTAGTTCAGTTCTTGCGGTTTCGAAGTAACAGAAACCAGGAAATTGAATAAAGCAGGTTTTCAAAATGATCGTAGGGAATATACAAAGTGCTAAATTAATTCTATAATAATTATTTGTTTAAATTATCTTTGAAACAAAAGCAAAATATAATTCTTCTTTAGTGGTTCTTCCAACCATAGATACTGATCGTTTTATTCTAGGTGCTGAAGATTTTACGTTTATCCCGTTCGAAAATTAAAATTTTTCCTATAAATAATAGTATGATGTGAACATGACTATTACATGGCATCACCATTAACATCCTTATAATAAACCAACTACTACTTTACTTTGTTGTACTCTAAACGTAAAAGGCAAAGCATTCAGATATCATTCATAGTACTGTTCAAGTTAATTACAGTCTCCTGTGAGTGATCATAAGTGAGGTTATATCTGACGCCTTGTTCACGTGACCGTTGAGGTTATTATAATACAAGGGAAAGCATTTTATTAGACATTTTAGTACTCGATGCACTCAAACTGTAAAAATGTATAGTTCGCTCTCTAGCTATTGACTCAAAGGTGGGCGCAATCACAATTTTATCGCAATAATGACACAGTTGTCAATGTGAGGGAGATATTCACGCTTGAATGGTATAGGGAACTAAAGAGCGTCTGGGGATGAAACCCAACGAGCTTAACGGGTGAAACGAGGCAATTGTATAGAATAAAAAACAAATCAACAAATAAATAACAATATAAAAAACAAATCAAATACAATGTCAAGAAGAGGTATGTCAAAAAAATATGTTTCTTGGTAATGACTTCTAGATTAATACTAAAATGAGGCATACAAAATTGCTCTCGAATGTTGAGAGCTGGGATCTGATAGAATAATTAGTTCATCAGTATTTCTGACCAGATATTCTGTTTCTCCTTCGGGAGGCGCCCCACGAACGATTCCTTTGATTCCACATTTCTCTCTCAAATTCAACAGCCACAAACACCGCTACGCCTCAATCAGTGGAAACATAAATTACCTCTCAGAAAGCGTTCTGTTCATTTTGTTTCCGGTACCAGCGTACATTTTCAGGCAAGAAATCTGGTAGAGAACTGGGTTTTTCTCATTGACAAAAAAAAACTTGCTTCGAGTCTACAAGAGGTTGTTTTGAAAACAGTGTTTTGCTTCAAGTTGATGGAGTGAAGAAAGTAAAAATAATAGTTTTAATTCAAAGCAAGTGGGTCTACGATATTGTAGAAGTGTTAAAAATTATCTACTAAAAAGAGTTTATTTAAATTAAAGTATTTCTTATTTTAAAACTTTCCATTCTAGATCCTACAATAAATCCTCAGTCCTACGAATATAGAAGAAGAAAATTGTTTAAACTTCTGAGGGCTTATGAATGTGACCAAGTCAAACTTACCACCTTATACGTTCAATGTTTTCAAATAATAATTTACTAAACTGTTTCTATTTAATAAAAACTCTCTACTGTGGCTGCTACTCTCTATACTTCGATTCATGTTAAAAACGAATAGATATAATTCATTACAGCCATCATCAACGAATTTAACCTCAGACTCATTGCGCCTTCATCGAATTTAATCTCAAACTCATAGCGGATCTGCCATCTCAAGACTCACTTTGCGTTGTTGTATTTAGCTGATGTTTTTTGAGGTTGGTGTCAGGCAAAACGTGTTTATAAAGTAGGTGTAAATTAACTAAAAGTGTTATGTTTATTTTTGATTTAAGAAGCACTCATCCTTCGGATCAAAGTTGACTATAAATTAAAATTAAAATTTCTCCAAAATTGCTGCAAGCGTGATACAAATTGCATAGTGAATAGCGTGGCAGCTCATTTGGTTAATCACAAATATTTCCAATAGGTGTGGTGGCAATGGGAGGAAACACTTGAATAGTTCATGGGAACCGCAATAAATTCAACGAGCCATTTCAAACACGCCATGATTTCCTCATCAAGTTAGAGGTCATAAGGACGGCCTTTGGCTTCTCACTTTTATTATAATCATAATATAATAGATTATCACACGTAAAATCGTAATTTTTGTAACCACAAAGCACAAAGTATCATTTCACGTCAGTAAAAACTACATATTAATTTTAAAAAGAAGAGATGTCATTACGAAGTACCATAATTTTCTAAGTTCATTTTAACTATGTACCGATTTTTTAAATTATGAGTTATAATTATAAATTAATTTAGATTTGTCGTCACTACTTAAATAGTCTCTCAGTAGAACTTCCCGCCGCGTTAAAGCAAAGGAAGAAAAAACTAAACGTAAATAAAAATTATCCCTATATTTTATTGTTTGTTTTGATATTTTTATGTTTGTATTATGTAAAAATCATGTAGATTTAAGAAACATTATTATGGAATGAGAGGTTGTCTGTAAATTATTTTTCGTAAGTGTTCGTTTGAGCTATGTGGTTTTGTCAGATATAGTATTGGAATTTGATAAATATACATACTCTTGCACGAATACTTCGCTTTTGTTCAATTACTTTTTATAAATTTTATAGAAATTTTTGTTTTAATTTATTGGGAAAATTGTAAAGAACATTTATAGCTATTTGTTAATTTTTATCTTCTGTTGAAATAATATGTACATAGAAATACAATACAACTGAAAACCCTCATACTATTTCAGCCCCTCGTAAATTCGTAAAATTCTGATGTATAAGAATTTTTCTAGGTACTTTTAATCGTACATGCTTAATTTTTTTTTGAAAATTCGTTCACCTGAAATCGTAAAGTGAACGAAAGGATTTCAAAATGACGCAGCCCATAATGTGGTGTGGGGAAGAATCCCCAGCGAGCGAAACAAGCATGGCCGTTGGTGGGATCTTGGCGTAATATCACCAGTAAGCTCCAGCAAGTCATGTAATATAAGCGGCTTGATACAATATAACTGACTGACGTAGTCTGACTAACTCAGCAATAAACGCAAAACAAAAATCATTAGACGTGGGAACTTGATATCTCGATATAATTTTAGTTCTAAATTCTTCAAAAACACTACGGAATATTTTTTTTAATTCGGATTTTAAAGTATGAATTACATTGAAATATGTATGCGTCATTTTCCGAATTCTTAACAAAACTTTTGAATTTTGCGAAACCTAAATAATTACAGATAGTAGACTGTATAAAACTACTAAAACTTCCGTGTAAATCGAGACAGGTTCGGCTAGTTTTTATAACTTGGTTTGTTTTCGTCATAAAAATATAGTTTAAACGAATAATAATCAAAAATTGCAATGTAGTGGATGTGTATTGCATATATATGACAATTTGTTTTACGATTTAATAAATAATAATGACACATATAAGAAAATTGTTTTTGGTAGTAGTTCGTAATATACGACTAAGTAAACTATTTACTTTAACTTGCCATGATTTCCACCAACCTAAATACTTCCCTTCTTTATCTGTCATCTATAAATAGTATAAAAACCTTAAAATAGTTTCTTTCGTGAAATGTCAATGTGAGTTGTCAATGTCTCGATGCTCTTTCATCCGACATTCAACTAGTAATTGATGGTGTAAACAATTCACAGAATCATGTCACACAAACTTTCCTCATTCTGTAACTGTCCTCTTGGTTTATGAAGAAAGACATTTCAAACCCAATTCCCAATGACTTTCGTCCCACACTCTTTTAAGGAAGGTTTCTCTTCTGAAAGCTTTCAGAGATACATCAGCACGGAGAAGGCTTCACTAATTTAGGGGATTTTATTTATTTCCACAAGAACGTCGCTTCAAAACTGAGGCAAAAAAAAAGTTCCATTCGAACAGTGTATCTACAGAACTCGCGGCGAAAGAATAGTAATGAGGAAAGAGACCACTTGAAAGCGGAGATACGAATGCCAGAATTAAATAAAATGTAAATAATATGTGTCAAGAAAGTAGTTACAAACAGCGTATTGCGAGATAGCAGACTCTTCCTCTTATTGTAAACACGTGGACATTTTACTTGTGTCAGCAAATTATTAGTGAGTATAAGTTCGCATTATGCCGCTAACATCAACCATTTCAGAGAACCGGCAGTAATGGATATGCATCTCTAACTGTTATGGATAGAGGGTTTGATCTATAATCTCTGGCTGCTTGAAGTTAGCTTTGCGTGGGAAATAGCAGCCTTTATCTGGATATGCCGCCTGGAAGGAGTCAGAACGCTATGCCAACCCCCGCAATACACATATGGCAACGTCGTGCTTTCACTTCATTTGTTACATCTCATTTCTATTCTTCCGCCACGAGGACCAGTAGTCAAATAGGTCTAGTTTAATAGGTAATGAATATCACTTATTTTTCAATCACCTCATTCCGTTATATATGTGCCAGATGTCTTATTTTAAACATAATCACTATTACAAATTAAAATATAATATTTGTTAATTACATACACAATAGTTAGATTATGTTTGATTTTTTGGTGAGGGTGAGTTATTCCTACCCCATTATCAATATGAGGAGTTTGACAAAAGAAACGGACATTCCCGTTCTGCATCTAAATATGTCACCTTCCCGTTGCATTTGCCGGGGTCTAAGGAATCATGATGTTCATTAGTACACTAAATAATGCCACGGCAAAATGGACGTAAAATGAATGAAGACACCATAATCCGGAACTTTGTATAATCACTTTGAGGCCTCAAGAAGATGGCGCAGATCGGGATGTAAAGAGGACATCGAAAAAAGTATATGTGATGTTTAACAGGTTCTGTCCACGTCTGATCAATTTCGGGCAATTCAGGTAAATAATGCAATAGAACTGAATAAACTAGTGATGGACAAACCATGAAGCATTGGAGGAAACAGATTATTGACAAACTAATTACTTTCTGGCATGTAGGAATGTAGGTGGTTACAGTGGGTCTAGAATTATTCAAATTTATTAAAGATGTCACATTTGCAGAGAATAATAAAGAGTGGTTCAGACCTTGCGGAGGACTGATACAAATATTAACTAGACATGATGACTTCAATAGTTGTCTCAAGAAAATGAAATTAAATGACAATGACATGTATATTTGTGGACGATACAGTGAAACGATTGACCATGTGCTTCATGACGGTGAACTAAATGATGTGGAACAATGATGGTGGATTGGAGTAATGAAGAGACATGGTAATTGGAAATTGGAAAAATTATTCAAGAGATAAAACTATTTATGAAATTACGAAGGAATATGAAAATAGAATAGAGCTATGAAAATAGATATGAACAAATATATAGCAGATGTACCCGTCCATTCCTTGTGCTGGGGACATCAATGTTACAGCGTTTCCATGAGCTGCTTAGAATAAAGAAGAGCAGCATAAAAACGTGGAAGAAACCGAAAGAAGAATATGAAAATAAAGTTGTGGTAATTCAGATGTAAATAATATGACCAAGACCCTGGTAATAGCTTATAGCGGAGGAACAGGAATTTATGAGTTTAAATAAAATGTTTAAAAATTGTTAAATGAAAGTAAATCAGTATATATTGAAACTATAAATCAAATAAAACAGGATCAATTTAGAGACATTCTAACATTTTTAATCTGAAAATTTAACATGAAATTTCCAAACCAATAGTAACATATTGTGCAGTAGTTCATATGATAAATGTTGTACCAAGAATGCGAATTACCTCGATTCGTGTTGATGACGTTTGGAGGAAGAAGGGGTTTGGGTCCGCCTGGTGAGGTAGGCGGGAAAAATGGAACGTTTCTTTTATGGTGAAATAAGGTTTGGTGAGAGAATTTCGAAATGGTGAGTAAATCGGTGAAGTCGGCGATGGTGGTTTCTCTGGAGATTAAAGCGAGCAGCGAGAGATCCTAAAGTTTCCCGAACAAAATAGATTGTGACTTAACATCTATTCGTTCAACTCATATCCCAGCATCTCAAAAAGAAGGTTATCAATGTGTAGCAAGCTGTTTCCGAGAACTGAGTTCACTATTCCACGAGGAATTTCGTGATCAAAAACTAACGCACTTCCTGAGTGAGATGAAGAAAACCGTTCAATGATAGGAACATTATCATTAACGAAAAAGAATAATGAATTCAACAAAATTGTCTTTTGGTGTTAGTAATTGGCAAAATTAAAATATCTGTGTGACAAACGTTCAGATATTGCTACATAAAACGAGTGGACAATCTGTGAACCCTATGCCCTTTGTGCCAATTGAGTGCCATCTCTCGATTGTAGATGAACTATTTATTCAAACCTCATACGCCCATTTAAAATTCACGCCATTAAGTAAAAAAAAATGAATGAAATGGCTGGACATAGCATGACTCAATTAATAAACGAGCCTGTAATTCACTATCCTGGAATCGACGAGGATGCATTTCCCCACCAGAACAATCTACAATAACTTGACATTACGTACTGTCCAAGTCATCGAGACAAATTGATACGCGGTCAACCTGCGAGGTCATGACTTTACGCTATCGATAGAACGATAGATCGCGCAAACAGCGCGCACCTAAAAAAGCAAGCCACGAACGAACGCTCGCTCTCACTTGCAACAAGTCACCTGTACAAACATAAACACCAACACACAGCAAACAACGTTATGCTGACGATTTACCAGCAAGATTAAAGATGAATCAATAAAAAATACAGCTTATTGTTGAGGTAAAATATCTGATTGGATGCCATAAAAACACTGTTTCATTGTCAAGATGACTTTTTATTGGTTAGATCAATAGTGCATTGAATTGCTGAGTAAGATTCACGCTATTCAATAATGCAATAGTTATTCGTTGTTTCAGCATGGAAAAATAACTAAAAATGAAACTTATATAGATACAATACTTATTTTCTACATTTTCTCCCGCCTTCCGTTTCGTCGCTGCCTTGTGTAGACGCCAACGCTCAACTGTCTGCAGTCAGATCAGTGGCGCTCTCTGACAGTGGAACTGGGAACATAATCTTTTCCACTATTTGTGACGGGAGCAGAGCTGCCACTTACCCCTGCCGGTTCCCAAGGGAAAGTAATATAAGTAATATATCTTTTAAGTGGCAACCTAAATTTTTGTCATACTGCGCAGACGCGAGGACACACCTGTATGCAACAGGTGATTGTCCTCTTCATACTCTTTTGATACCTTACCTGCATGATCGTTTCAATCGTGTGTCTGGTTAGTTTTTCGAAACATCATCCAACCAGTCTTCATCTTCTCACTTGCCATCGGTCATTCGACCGGTCATCAAATCATATCTCATCACTCCTCATCTTGCAGCTACGACTTGTGGACACAAATGTGTCATAATACACTCATCATTCGACCACTTGCCCTTCAGCTTCTACCAGGTGACAGCTGGGGGAATTATTTTCAACCGTCTACGGCACATCGGCACGCCATTCCTCACGAGATAATCTCCAGGTTGAATCAACACGTGCTAAGCTATCAGCAAGTTTGTCATCAACCTCATCTGCATATCAACTCAAAATCATCAAATCGCCATCCAGGCGGACTCTTTCAAGAATCAGATCATCTCTCCTCATCATCATTTCAGTTTTGTATCACCTTCATTTTAATGCTATACGAGTATATTGTTAGTAGCAATGTTTCAAGTCATTAAATTGTTTTGTTGGCGTGTCCAGTGTTCAACCACACCTTATCTACATCCTCATATTTAGGTCCTTCAAACCCCGTCACCTCACCCTAGATGTACAAGCAATTTCTCATTAAATTCTCATTAAATCCGAGTTAAAAAAGCTCACGATATAAATGGTTTAGTAATTAAGTATCATTAAAAGTAGATGTTACATCATTTGGGCAACTATTCATACACATTGGGAGCGACTCAAAGTCAACGCAAAGCGCACTGTTCGATAATGCTACTATATCTTCGTTCGATTAGTGTGATTACGCCACATTTCTCCTTTGTTGGCTGCAGACGTAAAGATAATCGTATTGGTGCGCTGTGACTGCGAGTCGTCTTTCGATTACACGTTCATAATACTGCGCATACGGAGAGCCACGCGACCCAAATGTAATTACGAGATCTGCAACGCTCAGGAGCAGAATGGGTAACGGTCCTGAACACACTAATTGCTGTAATTCCTCACACGAGCAACTGCCACTCGTTGGCTACAACTATGAACATGTACATGCGACGATTTTGATACTCATTCTACAAATGGACTCCTTTGAAACTCACATTGTTTGATAAAGCAATTATTACTACAAATAGCTTCACCCATTACACTTAAATTTGATTTGTCTAAAAAAATAAGTATTTATGAAAATAAAATTGGAACTCGTGTTTTATGACAAATCCATTTGTTTCTGATGGACGTAATGGAGAAATAATAACACATGTTATAGGCACATCATAATTTACTTAACGCAAAATTTACAATTTTTCAGTACCCTCTACCCCTCTATATCGCACCTGTAACGATACCACGTACAGGTATCCCATAATACTCTAGCTAACCTAATGGTAAACCCTACTCCTTAAGAAAGTTGTATATAGATTAGTGACAAACGTTAAGGTTAAAAAGCGCACTACACAACGTACCATATAACATAGACTTATGTAACTCTCCTCCCCACAGAGTGCAAAAGGTAATTTATTGACGATCCCTTAATGAACACGAAAAATAAATACAAGTGAGGAAATTTTAGAAATATTTTTTTAGATATTTCTGGAAATAAACATGATAAAATTCCTGTTTCTCGGCTCGCCAATTGTGCATGATAAAGAGACGAGGTGATCAATTGGTCTAAGAAAGAAAATTAGACAAATCTGTTATAAGGTAACTCTCGAAGATCTGAGACACATCCCCATTCTGGAAATAAGTGAACTCAGGCGGCATATGATATGTAGCTACACGGAAGATACATATACAAAATACATAGAAAATAGTGTCCACAGTCATGTGAAACTGTTGGCGACTGAAGCCAAAATAACATCAGCTCAGAAGGACTATTAAAGCTCAGAATGACTCAGTTGGGAACGGAGATTTACGAATTCTGTAAATAAATAAAAATAAATAAATAATTTTGTAATCTATTTTACATTCATGAAACACCAAATTTTGCTTTATTTGCATTATTTTATAGCTTTAATATTCACATCGTTGCAATTAATGATTTTTTTATCTTATTTAATCCTATTTAAACGCACTTCAGTCAACTTGACTATTGTTCAATCCTTGTGGCTCCAATGCCGCATTGTGTGACTACTAAAATTATTGCTATTGTTAGCTCAAAATTGTCTAACAAATTATTGGTTACAACGCATCAAATTTTCAATTTAATAAATAATTATTAATATTACTTTGTGTATTATTTAATTACTCATTTCATATGAAGAGTGCTCGTAACAATGAATTTTATTACTAAAGATTTTGTTAAATATAGAAAGAAATGTTTTAAAACTTTAAGTAAGAATTTACATTAGCTTGTTCATACGGTATTTTAACACTTATTATACATATTTTTTAAATTTTCAAAATACTAATGCAAATTAATTTTTTTAGAATGCTTCTTTTAACGTTTAAAAAACTATACGGACAAATATACCAGTTTAAAAAAAAATCTTGTATAAAAGTATTGTACGACCTGTCTTCGTTCTCTACGTACTGCTGAGTGGAAGGTGTGGATACGACACCCCACTTGGTCGAATGGGATGGTGTTTTCAGCTGGGATTGTCTAAGGTCGGTTCGATATCTTTTATTTCCCGGAAAACCAACCTCTCCTTCTTAATTCCCTCAAGAAAACTATATGGTTAGGTGTAAGAGCAAGTTTGATGACCACATCATAAAGTAAGATATGAAATAAGTAAAAGTAAAGAAATACTCAGAAACAGAAAATGAGAAAAAAAGTGTGAATCCGATGAAATCAAGTGAATCAAGCAAAAATTTAATATTATATTCTACAAACAAAACATAGGGAAATATTGAATTGACATCAACATTACCTATAAACGTAAATATTCATTAAAAATATGTATACTAAAATTTAAGAACCATTCACATAAGATTAAAATGATATTGTAAACAATTTTTCCGTGTTTGTTTGTAAATTTTAACTCCCTTTAGTGTAATGTATGACGAGGCTCGGTGTTGGTAGTACAAGAATACGTAGTCGAAAATGACGAATGCGGCATTTGCCACCCGTCTCATCAATGGAGCCAGCACTGGTGATGACCGCCATGCGGCCGAAAAGGCCTTCATCAAAAACTGGATAGTATGACTACATATTCTTCATTCAATTCCAATAGAGTATTTTTTCCAAATACCATTTCTGAAATATGTTTGTAATAGTTTGTTTCGTTGTTTAATATTAATGTTATCCCAATAAAAAATTATCATCTATACATGAATTGTTACTAAATGGTGTGATATTGCGCATAGTTCTTTTGTTCCTGTACTTTTGTATTCAAATCTTAGTCTGAAAACTATAAATTAGGAAGAAAAACGACACTAAAATGCTCCGTTACCCCCTGGCTTCTTGTAGCATTTCTTCCAAGCACTAGCTCTAGAAAAATAGATGCGGGAGTACATTGTCCTGGTGAAAATAGCTAAGCCCGAAAATCGAATTCCGAATTTCCCCAGCACCAATCACGCATAAGTGCATAGTACACATATGTTTGCCACCCAGTTTCACTAATCTGCTGTATGGGGAATGTGTCGCAGACAACGATACTCTTTTTTAATTTGATATATGATCATATGGACCACCATGCATGTTACTGCAAGGTTCTACGTTATCTACCATACATTATTATCATACTTAAAACCATGCGTATGTTACATCATACTCATAAACGTACAGATCTTCCATCATCTTCAGAACCATTTCCCCGTCTTTATTATGACTTTCCTTGGTTTATTATTGCTCTCCAATTGAATTTGTCATCATGTATTAGTGTTTCCATGTTCATCATCCATGTCGTCTCCATGTTCATCGCCTCACTGTCCTTTATGTACGTCTCTTAATATGCCGATCTCTGTTACATGCTCTCCAAACTTACCATAATGTCCCCTGTATTGAACAATTTCCCTTTAAAAGGGCTCTGATGACCTCGATGTTGGCGAGCCCTAAAACCCCGTTAAAAAACTTCCCATTGTTTCTTCTATACATGTTAAACATATGTATTAAACACCTCGATCTTTCCATCCCACGTTGCATGTCAATACAAGTTCTGCTGTTTCATCCCATTCACTAGACATGCAATGTGACGATTGTGACTTCCCTATTTTTTCAAATATCTTTGTAAGTTTCCCTATTGGGGCATTAACGTGACCACGTATGGAGTCGGCCAAAACCATTTCTCCTTCACTCTCGATAATTAACATTTGGAATGTTAATTATAATATTATAATTTGAAATAACAGTAAGTCTGCCTTTCTCGCTTTTCTTCCGTCGAAATTGCCATCCATTCATATATTTTATCACAAACTTCCGCTTTTTTCTCACGGTAAGTCTCTTGTATTTCAAGCTCATTATAAACTAGTTTCCCACTTGTCCTTCTGTCCTTCCAAACTTAATTTTCTGAAGGTATAGGTTTATTGGCGTAATAAGCAAGGAAACTTTGTGTATATAACAGGGTACACTGAGAAATGGGACAAGCCTAACTGCAAACAATACAGTTTACTTCAAAATCCTATCGCTCTTGAGCGTACTCGCTTCGATTATTAAAACTACATGACAATGGCTACTCTTCGTTGTATCGTAAACAACCTTCTAATTTAAAATCTTCATTTGATGACCTTTAAATTCAGTATTTTAGAAATACGTTTTGTGTTTACTCAAGTCATCCTCAGGTGTCAACAATCATGGCTCGTAGCTACATGACAAATAGTTACATAATACGAACAAAAAACCAAACAATGAACAGCAAAGAAGCTCAATAAAATAATACGCAATCAGTGAATATTTCCAAAGAGACTATTCAATTTAAATTAAAAAATATAACTATTATTCAAATAATCAGAAGGAAGAGATAGAAATATAGATAAAATGTAGTACTTGTCCTATGAATTGCAGAATTATGATCATATTTTATCATTTCATCGGAATTGTTTTCTAGAGAAAAAATTTAAACAAATCAAAATTACGATTGATCCTCCGTTTGAAGCTCTTCATAGAATTTATGCAAGATACAAAGATTCTTCTTTCTTCTAATTCATGAATGGAATTCTTTAATAACATTTTTGTTTGTTACTCAGAGATTTCCAATACGCAAAACTCGTAACACGAGTAAGGAGACCGCCCGTTCCGTGGAATTGTGGTGTTCGCTGCTGACCTTGAAAGTGAGCTCTACACTATACACGTTTTCCCCTCTTATACATTTGTTATTTCAAGGAAGTATATTCGTACATTGTCTATGTTTCTGGTCTTCAACAATACCATTCACAACTGTTTGATTTGACGTAAAGAAAGAAAAGTTCATACGTACTCAGAAACATATAAATTATTTTTGAAAACAATATAAAAACAGGCATGAGATACATGTATGCACATCCATCTCTAGGTCGAATTTTTTCAACGTACGTTTATATACAATAATATTGCAATACATTACATGAAAAATACAATAAATGATATTCTATTTGATAAACCAGTTTAATAAATGAATTTAAGTCCTTTCTTTAATTAATAATTTAATTCAAATGTGAGGCGCTGTGTTACCTACCTCCGCGAGATCGGATTAATTCCGTTTAAAACACCACTATTTCAAAACGAAACTAATTTGACGCTTTTTTTGCGAATTTGAGTTATTAATATAAAATGAAATATAATAATAGCTCTATTACATCTCACAATACAAATACACAACAAGATGGCTCTTACAAGCTCCTAATTCTTCGAAATTATTTAATTGTCTTCTATGAGAATTTGTACGTGCTCACATCTATTTCAGATATTTCCTATACAACGTAAGAAGGGACCATAACCCACGCAGAAATCACCGACTTGGAGCTGACTTTATGACTGTCACAACATGTTTCGACGTTGAGATCGACGTCGAATGAACGATACCTTTCCGACGTCGGGTCACCCGAAACGTGAAGTGGAGACAACAAAAATTTCCTACGTTGTCTCGAAGACGAGCAGCTATGCCCTGACGATGTTAGGGTTGACTTTAGGGACGACGTAGATTAGGGTTGCACAACACGTAATATTATTTTCAATTGTATTAGTCTAATGAGAGTAAATTTCAAGTATATTGAAAATGAAAAACCGGGTGGGTTCATAAAAACAATATTTCCTTGGTACTTTATGATCTTTCTTTTAAGTTCTTAGAGAGGATGACGTGTTTACTATTAATGGTAAAAATACTAAGACAGCGAAACACAAGAGGATAAAATAGCATATACCGCCGTGCTGCAGTTGCTCGGTGGTAGCGTCCTCGTCTCGAGAAGCAAGGCACCCAGGTTCTAATGAAACCTCAAGACGGACGTTGAAGAAGAGCATCCTAAAAAGAATGTAGCCTCAACGCCTTTTGACTATGATTAAACAAGGTAAGACGATGGATGATATCCATGAAAGTTGTAATAGAAACGCAAGAGGATAAGTCGACATCGGCAAGCAAGTCGCGCAGAGATGAGTTGACGACGTTGAGAAAACGGTCTCTTGCGTGGTGGAATCGACGTCGCCAAGGTGTCGTTACCCGTCGTCGAATATGACGTCAACGTTCTTTTTTACGATTTCCAGTTTTTTTTTTAAATATGTATTAGGAGTACGTCATAAAGATGTCGTTTTCCGAACTGGAATCGACGTTACATGCGTACGCGTTGGCAACTACGTCACGACATCGGTTTTCCATGTCGACGCGACTTTAACGACGATGCAACGACATCGTTACGACTGAAAATGTCTACGTGGGAATAAGCTATTTTTAGTTTTTCATCCAGCACTCAGTAGTAGAAATGAACTGAATGTTTTGTGAAAAAATCTATGCTTTTACAACGCAATAAGAGACATAACGAAAGATTCCCAGATTTAGATTTTAATGAAAAGTGTTTTCACGACTTTGTCTTCTTTTATATCTTCCACCGAATTATTTATTTCAGTTCCCAAATTATATTTATTTTTATAAAAAAATTCGAGTGATTTACTGAGATTGATCCAATAAGTTATTTTTGACCCTGATGCTGTGAGTATAGGTACTTTTTTTTTTTTTTT
>NNCF01126917.1:581954-609458 GCA_002313205.1 Laupala kohalensis | reverse complement strand
GTCGTAGACATGTCAGTAAAATCGGCCTGAACAGATACGTTCTTCATCTGTTTTGGAGTCTTGGCTGCGGTGGAGTAACTAGTAGAAAATACAGGGTGTAATGCCCTGTATTTCTTCCGTGCTTCACCGTACGGGATCTTCTCCGTAGTTTTAATTTCCTGCACTTGTTTTTCTTCGAGAAAGGCGACACACTCCCTGCTCCATACCGGGTGACTGCCTGTGCTGAACCACATACTTCGTATTACTGGAAGGTGCTTGCTTTGATGTATCTAACAGATAACGGTTCCGCTTCGCCGCGTCTCCTCTGGATGTAGTAATTCTGAGAAGAGAACGGGATCTGAACTTTTACCGAGAGACAAAATTCTTGTTTCTGAAATCTTGAATAAGATTCTGGAAATCTGAAAAAAAGTACAGAATGCGTTGGTACAGGCTGCAGGTAAATATAATTACTTGTTCGCTAATTCATGTCGAGTAAATCCCATGAATAAAGTCCGGAATGGCTGTGGACGTGGGGAAGAAGTATGTTTCTAATATATTTCCGATGATTGCAGACAACTGAAGTAGGTAAGTTTACGTCGTGCTTGCGCCAGATGCTGGTGGTAATTGTTGCAAATAATTACGGTAACAATTCACTTTTTTTAAATTTCAGTTCTAATACTTGATTGAAATTTATTCTCAACTTAACGTTGATACTAGTATACCACAATTGTACCAGAATTGAAACTCCATTTCATTCAGTATTGAGACGTACTGGATTATTATTATTATTAGTTATTTGAATGAACGGTTCAAGTAAATGTTTTCACTAAAATATAGGTTCTGAATGGATATCCTGTTCCTCTAACAACCATATTGATAGGACTCACACCACAATGTTCTAGTTAAGTCTAAGATCTATTCATGCCTATGTATAAAAAATGAATGTTTGTTTGTTTGTTCGACCATTATGCGTTCCTGTACCATTAATCCGCTTGTGATGTAACTTTCGATATGGAAGTTGTTGCGCACACGCTCTCGAAGGTTTCTCACATGGTTCAACTATTCTACAATAGATAGCGCGCGTGACGTTTCAATAAACGCATTTATAGATTAATAGAAGCAATTAAATTCTGTGGGTGTACTTTTGAAGGTTTTATTAGTGGTACTTCATTTTTGAAATGAATTAAAACGAAAATTTAATACCGCGAAAGGAGATAAATATAACTAAGATATGAATTTAGAATATTATATAAGAAACTTAAGTAACGCTGGGCAAAACGAATTTTAAAAATCCAAACCTGTTGACAGGTATTTTAATACCAGTATGTCCAACAATGTTTGCTTAAAGTTTCTTTTCAAATCCCAGGCGACACCGGGTAGCTCTGCGAGCCTGATACGAAACCTTTCTCGGGAAATGCAGATGTTGGTCATATCTCCTGCTCGTGGTTATACCAATCACGGAACTACTTCCAAACAGTTTGTTGAAGTCTGTTATTGGAGGTACCTTATTTAAGATTATTTTTGAAGAACATTTGTTTTAGTCTATTCAGACCGAACGAAATTAATCGTTTATCACTATTATGGCCTCCATTATTGCTATTATGATACAGCGTTTTTTAATTAGCGGAGAAGACTAATTTGTGCTCGAGATCCTTTTATATCACATTTCCTGTATGCCTCAAATTTTCGCATTTCCGTCGCATACCCGACAACCCATCACCTGTCTGGACTACACCAAGGCCACCTCAAGTGCATCGTTTGCGCTGGGGAAGAGTGCTTTGGCTTGCGGGTGGGGGGGGGTGGAGGGCAGGGGGGAGAGGGACAACGAACAAGCGAGAGTGCGCATGCGCGATTCTGTCCACCGGCAGTTGGCGGCGCCAGTGCTGCTTCAGCCGTCGTTGCGTTCACCGTCGCGGCGGTGCTCTTGTGTATCGACCATCGCTCGCCCCCCGCCGCCTCCCTCACCAAACCCATCCACCACAGTGGCCTCCAACCCCACCGCCCGCCGTTGCCGCCGTTGCCGCCGCCGCCGCTGCGACCGGTTGCATTTGAAGCGCGATTTCTGTCACGTGTGGCTGACTCTCCGATTGACTAAGGACGATCTTATTTGCGTGTGTTTTGTGGCTTATGTGATGATGGTGTTGGGTCGTGCTCGCGGATTGTTGAGGTTTTATTCGCTTCGGATGGCTTTCAAGTTTATCGCGTACTCGGAATATCATTCATGCGTCAAACAGTGATCCGAGAAAGCTTTACTAAATATACGAACTTTTATGAATTCGAAGCTGGTGATACAGAATCGAAATGTGTACAAAATAAATGTGTTCGTACCGGCGCTGGGAACGTAGGTTGACGTCAGACTGCTTTTAGTGCTTATATTTCTTTAAGTAAAAGAAAATGTTCTGTTTTAATTACTAAAAAAGAGGTGGCCGTGTTTTCGAGATTCTTATTCCATTGTGAGTGTCAAAATTATTGTAGTAGTAAAAATCTAGTAAAAAAAGGCATTATTCACATGACAATCGAATATATTAGCACAATAATTGCCGTTAATTCGACATAAAAATAAAGTTCTTCAGGAAATTGTAGAGTCTGTGGAAACAGTTGACAATTAATTCATTGCAATTTGAAGATTTTGTTTCTTTGGTTAATTTCGAATTTTATTTCAACTATGGACTCAAGATTACTGAAAAGTAAACCATAATTGTTTACACATTCCATTAACACAATGGATCTTATAAAGTGAAATGTGAATTGCTTTCGGAACTTACAACGCTTCCTGAAATGCGACGCCAAGGTCCACATGTCATGATGATGGCCTTCGTGTTTCTTCTGTGGTTCCGAGGAGCAGCGTCTGTCCAAGAAAAAGTCACAACAGGTGGGAAACACGTAATAGTTTTTTTTCTGTCCCGTAATTATGTTCGAGATAATCTCGGGATTTATTAGAAGATATCGTTCCTCATATATTCATGGAGTTTGAACTCCTTTCAAAAATCATATCGTGCGGGAAAAACGAGAAAATGAACGATATAACGAAAGTAATATTCGTTGGAAAAATGAAAAATTTATTATGTGAATTTCTTACAACCGTTTTCTCTCGCATTCTTTCCAAAAAAGGCTGATTTTCTATGACGCTCTCTAGGCTTTTGTGTAGGGGCGGCGACTATTGACATAATAAACCTCGAATTCAGAGTTATTTCAATACTTACGATTTGTAAACCTTCTCCGGATCTATAGTTTCATAATAATGCTTTCCTCTGAAGTAACATTTTAGTATTTTATTAAATACAAATTTGTTGGTATTCTAGTAATATCATAACATCTAACAAACTATTTTTATTCGTAACTTTGGGGTGTACTAAAATGTTAAATCCACCTCTGCCTCACGGCCCTTGATCGAAATTGCTACGGTAGTTCCTTGCTTGCTTCTGGAGAGTAAATTATTGTCCTCCACGTGGTCATACGCAATTTGTAATATTATACTGCTCTTTTGACAATATTTTTGTTCTTTATTTATATAATTTTTTATTTAAGTAAAAATTGAATGCCAGTATAATATTAAAACTTTTATGTACCTCTGAAAACTTAAGCTGGGTGCGTGTCTAAATTTTATCCTCTGTTTCAAAATGAAACTCATTGAAGGCTGGTGCAAGGGAATATAGAAGCTGCGAATTCCGCGAGACGTTTGTTATTCTTACTCATCCGCGCGAACTGTAGGAATTACGGAATGTCTGTTTTCATAGCGGAACGAGGTATGTTAGAATAACTGAAATTATCTTCACGTAATTGTGAGTCTCATCAAAGACCAGAGAAAGGATACGCATTTGATGAAAGTGGATTTTTCTAAATTTCTGTCACTTCTACGAACAAATTTAAAAAAAATATTTTTATTGAAACACTGTTTTTATCGATTGTTAATTTTTGCATCAAAGGCGATTGTTATTTTCATTTTATTGTTATATATTTATGCGGTGTTTTAATGATTGAATGTTATGTAAAATTTACGAAATATGCTGTTTTAACAGCGCTTCCAAGGATAGGACAGGAACGACAACATTGAGTTTTTAAGACAATTTTCTTCGTTGTCTATAATTGCTCACGATTATGTTGTGAAATATTTTGTCTCTCAAATTCCGGACTTTTCTTCTTCTTCCTTTCAAGTAGTTTTAAATTAATAAGCTTATTACAATAAGTAATTACCGATATTGTGATCACTGACATTTACTTTTCAGAGGACAAATACAGAATGAAAAAATTATTTTGTTTATTTACAACTTCTTGACGTTTATAAAATTTCATCATTTATGAGAGCTTAGTTTTATAATGAAAGCCTTCATTCACACGGTATAATCATATAAGTATGCAGATTTTTTAACAATGAAGGTGATGGGAAGAATATTTGTTGTATCTCACGATGTTAAGTTGAATTTATTCCAGTTTGTGTTGCTCCAAATTGTAAAGAACGTTTGTGAGATATACAGAAAAACAGCGTTACATCAATTAAAAAGTCACTCAGGAGAAGCTGATTTCATATGCTCTCATTTTCACTGTTTTATTGTAGAGTGTAATAAATGTTCAGTAGTTGTGTCACTTGTGGGGTTGTTAAAATTTCGTTCATATTTTTGATCGAAAATAGTGAGTTTTGTCATGTATACATATATTAAATAAAATAAAATTAGTAAATAACAATTTTCCTTCTTTGTATATTTTATTTTCATATAATTCGGAGTATTTTTACAAAATTCATTCTGTGTTTGAAATGTACTATTTTCTTTTTCATATTCATTAAGACACCATTGAGTATTTGCTAGTGAATTAATTAACATTATTAGTTGAATTAATTATACTTCATGTAGTATGGGATGCCATACAAACGTAAAGCCACATCAGTTATATAAGTTTACGAAACACGAATGCACTATGAAGACCGTAAACAAATATAGATTCAAAATTTCTCAACTGGTCGATGGTTGATAACATATTAGAATAAAACATGCTTCATTGATTTTATTGTGATATCAAACTTTAAGGTACATTTACCTTGTTATTATGAGGTTTTTCCTAAATTATAAATAAAGATATATGAAGGTCTCAAGTTTTGCTCCTCTGAGGTTAGCGTCACGGATGCCTTTCGAGACGAGAACATTCAGTTGATATAATAAAGGTACTAACTACTACAACCATGGCAACACACCAAATACCCGGCTGTCATTTCGCATCTCAGACCTTCTTACTTTTCGTTATCTTCAGAATCAATAGGATTAGTTTTGCTAAATTTAATTGGAAATAATGATAAAATTGAAGTTGAAATGATTATATAAAAATAATTAAGCCAAGAATAAAGTATCACTATCCTCCAAACTGGAATCTAATTTAAATAGATACATAGTTATAATAGTTAATCGAAGAGGTAGAGCAAAAATATTTTAAACATTGAAAAGAGAGGTCTGTTTCGTCATAGTAATAACAAGTTCATTGTCAAAAAATCCTTTACAAACTGCGCATGACCACATGAAGGACAATAAACTAATTTACTATCCGGACGCTAGCAAGGGACCATCCCATCAATTTCTATCAAGGGTCCAAGGGCAGAGGCTGATATAAAATTTCAGCACACTCCAGAGATAAAAATAAAAGTAGTTCAGTACATGTTATAATATTAACTGAATAACAACAAATTTGTATTTAATAAAACAAAAAAGTTATTTCACAAGTACATATTATTATAAACTATAGATTATTCGGAAAATATTGTTTATAAATCGCAATTATTAAAATAACACTAAATTATAGATTTATTTCTTTAATAGACACCGCCCGTAGGATAGGTGAAGGTTTATTTAGATATACAAGCGTACTTCTATCTAATGTCTACTATGCAAAAGGTCCTAGAGTTCAAGTTCAAAAATCTAGTGCATGCACGCATTAAATGGAAAACAAAGTATTCAGTGAGAATGTGTGTGGAATGGGAAGAGGTCAAAAGGTCAAACTAGCACACTACTCCAAGTGGGAAAGCACCCCACTCCTAGCGATGCCGTCGGGGATCGACGAGGATAGTGCTGCACAATTCACTGGCTGCGGTACTAGGGTATCAAGTCGCTAGCACTATAAACTCAAGAACTCGTGATAAACGATGAGAGATAAGCCATTCTGGGTAATTTCAGAGATACGTAAACTTTTTCCCGATTTAGTGACACGAAGGTTGTTTTTTTTTTGGTAGTATGTATATAATATTATCCTCATCTCTTGCTACACTTTTCGAATGAAATTTCTAGTTAAATTTTGGTAAAACAGAGCTCGATCATTTAGCCACGTGACTTCACTGCAGTTGCGTACCCAGGCAGGAGTGGAGGGGGATGTCCACGGGGACCTCATTATGTGAGGCGTCTTCTCCAAACGGGTCACAAAATATTATTTAAACTTGTAAATTTCAACATGAATATTATCTGAAACATTTTTGAATCCGTAAAATAACAGTAGATCTTAAACTTACATCTTAGGAGTACCTACTCAGGGAGGGAGTCCTCGTCTGTAGCCAGATGAAAATTGCGACGGACCAAGACTCGAACATGGGATTCCTGATTTGGCCGCAGGTGAGCTACCATTGCACTCTCATCAAAGCAGGAATCCCGGGTTCGAGTCCCGGTCCGTCGCAATTGTCACCTGGCCGTAGACAATGCAAAAGTTGTCTCATTAATTTACAAAACTCAAATTTCAATTCTTTTTAATTCATCGGAGAGTTATATGTGTACCATTAGGCATGCAAAAACGTTTATGGGGACCTTCATGAGCTGTAGTGATCAGGGGCACCAAAAATGTACCCTCTCCGGGTCTCGTGAGGTGTGTGTGTGTATATATATATATATATATATATATATATATATATATATATATATATATATATATATATATATATATATACACCTCTGCTTCACCTAGTTCTGGACCTGTAAGTTAACATACTCGCGGCAAGATGTAATGCACTCTTAATATATTGAGCTTAGTGGACTTGGGAAACAACCTGGTCGTGTCTGCTATTAGAGAAGAAAACTCTGTCAATGGCAATACTGGTAGGGCGTTGGTGAGGAAAGGAGCATATGTATGTGTATATACGTAAATTTCCACGACTTCCTCGAAAATTGAACGGTGAGACTACAGGTACGCGCTCTTCCAACTAATCATACGCTGACAACGGACCGAGGTCAGTGAACGTGTATTATGACATAGCAGTGTATGTCAACGAAACTCTGATCACTTCATAAGGTGTGAGGGAAGTTCTTAATAATTCGCTCCACACAAGCTATTCCAACTTGCCAACATTATTCTCATAACGTATGTTGTTCTCGTGTCACTGACATTACTTTGTTGTGGAATGGTGATGGATGTGATTTTCTCAATTAAATTCTAATTTTTCACTAACAAATTTCAAAATTTAATTAGAGGTTTAAAATGAAAAAGAATTAATATTTCCGCGTTTTGTTTCACGAAAATGTATGAAAATTTTTATTGATGCATGTACCATATATATTCGTTACAAAACGAAATATGAATTTCACATTTCCAGAAATTATTTTAGGATTATTCCTGTATAAAATTAGAAATGTGTTCCTCCATTTAATCATCTTCGTTAAAACAATTCTTCATATTTAAAAATTCTGTAATTGAAATGAATGTGATTCGATTTAAATGAAACTATGCAGGTATATTGTAAAGAAGAACCTTCGTTTTGACGTATGTGTGGCTCTGGATCTTTCTCATTCCTTATAGCATTTTAGAAACTTTCAAATGGACAGTCAGAAATAAAAGATTTTTCTCCCTACAATCATTAGGTTAACCACAAATATGAATTTATGTAATGCCAGAAAAATTACCGGGTATTTACAATACTATTGTATCACATGTTTGTATGATTTGTGCTTTCCTGTATACATATTTTGATTCAATGTTAACCTTTACGTAGCGTTCAATTTTTCTGTTGCTATGTCAATTTTTGTTGTCTCTCTTGGTTGACACGTGAGGACAACTCAAATCACGATTCGAAATACTACGTATTGGTAACTCACAAAAATACAGTAAATCGTATTCATCCAAACAAATATAAGTTATTTATTTATTTATTTATCATGATTATGTAATGGACGTAAATAGTATAATTAAATCTCTAATTTTTCTTTATTCTAAATAACTTAATTAAACGTGTTCTCTTCTATCCGTTACCTTCAATTAGTTTCTTGACAGCAACCGTGTCGCGCAGTTGATTTGAAATGCGTCGAGCGTGAAGTGGTCTTTGTGAACTGCACCAATATTCTGTCAGAGAACTCGAAATAATCGCTTCAAACATATGAAACAATTAGATTAGATTTGACGGTGCGATAACCCGAGAAAAGTGCCCGGAGTTGTGTATAATTCGTGACATAAAACAACAGTTAACCCTGTAAATATCCATGTAATTGAATTCGATTATTCCCAGTGTTAAACCCTCTGTCACACGACTCTTACGAGACCAAAGATATAGCATAACGGAAATGTGTATTTTCTTCAAAGAAGGATTTCAATATGATTTTAAAAACGACTTCACTATCTTCGTTGCTCGAGGTTATTTATTCATTAATGTACAATTTAATGCTTTTAATTTTCTGTGTATCGTTGGTCGGACGAGAATGGCGATGAACATGGGTCCAGGTTTTCTCAGGATACGAGGTCTGAGTGGAAATGATGTACAGTTGTGGAATGGGTGGTGTAGTTGTCAATACTCCATTAGTCTATTCTCGGCTCGTCATCATATTCATCTACCCAAGGTTATAAAGTATTCTTAGTATCAAAGTTACCTGCAGTCTTTTTTTATCCACTAAATACACTATCCATAAATGTTTGTCGTTAAGTAGTATTTGTATATACTCTCCATGTACGAGTATATCGTCGACTCCTTCTTTTAAATAGCATTAGAAAGTGGAAAATGCTTTTTTTAACCACCAACTGATGGTTACGGTATTAATTTTGAAGTAAAATAATCCGTTTACTGATGTCACACATTGTGTTGTTGAGATTTTCCGTGCCGTGGAGAACATTTGTGTTTTTTCTCACTATCTTTTCCCAGAAATGCTAAATGGGTTTTGTGACAGATTTTTGTTTTATTATGTTTATTGCAATTTAAAAAAAGTAGTTTTTCATGAATAGCAATTATAATGTTTTTTTTCGTAATTGTCAGCGTTCTGTTAGAAGGGTATCTATAGTAATAGTTTACAAAATTAATTGCAATGGAGTGAATTTACATTGTCACTATAATTCAAACAAATAATGATATTTTTTCTGTAACCGAGCTTAAAGTTACGTACTAGAGGGTGTTGAAACTTTAAAGTTCTTTTGCACATTTTTGTCTCAAGAAGTAAAGAATAAAAAAGATATTTCATTGAATGAGTGTATTAAACACTTGAATATGTACGTTATGAATTTATTGAGAGTATTAAAGACTTCGGTAACATACCTTTCCATATACATTTGTCCTCCTAATTCAGAGGTCCTGATCTGGAAAGCGAATAGATATTTCGTCTCATAAGAAAAGAAAACGCAAATTGCGAATAGAACCTTACCTAGTCTCAGTTTCTAACGTGAATGGAAGAACTGAAAGATGCTTATGAATTGGTATTGGTATTGATTTTGCTACATCAAAAAGAAGAATCGAAGTTGTCACAAAATTAAAGTGTATCTATTAAATACACAAATCTGTTATAACATTATTCTGATGCAACATTATTCTCCAAACTACAATGGAGATTCCTGGATTCTCCAAACTACACGTTCTGTTTACACTAATTTCAGCGTTACATGACTTACGCATACAAGTGCAGCTGAAAATCCCTCAGAATGGTACTGGTGGAACGACTATTGCTAGTTGTTTGTGGTGGTTCTTTGTATTACATTACAGCGTTGAATTCGGAATAGTCGTTTCTTCTTTTCCGAATCGGAAACTCAAAGAAAGTGTTTCAATGTGTCCTAAGAGAAAGGATTCCTTTCCGTTTGAAACGCAACGTGTTTGACAAGTACATCCATTACCATCACGTTCGGGTCAACCAATTTCAGTTCCAAATCCTGATTCTGTCCCCTGGTTTCGAGAACGATCTCGGGTGTCAGAATTAAGTGTCTCATGGGATTATCCATTTACTCCTCTGAGTGTACTCTAGAACAGCGTAATCCGCTGTCCGATGCGTGTCCAGGTTTCCACCACTTGTCCGTCAAGTTGGAGCGAATACAGATAAATTCATATTAATTTAATTTGTGTCATAATACTTTTGCATGTATTTTCATATAAAACTACACTTAATTAATTAATCTTTTCCAAAAGAGAGTCTTTATATGTATATTTGAATGTGTCAATTCGAGGGTAACATTTGGTGATCGGCTACACACTTTTATTATTATTATTATTATTATTATTATTATTGTATTACTTCTTTATTTTCTTATCTTTTGTATCAGTTAACGCGATATCTCCAATCACTCTGGCTCAAATACGTCATTGCTCCGCGCGAGTTCCCCACTCCACCGAGAGATTGTATCACATAAGTTGTGCATCTTTCCTGCACGATTCTGGCATGACTACCTTTATGGCTATAATTTAGAGCAAAATACACGCATGTGGTTTAGCCCAGTGTTGCCTCGTGCGTTCCGGTACGTGTGAAAAGTTTATTTCATTATTCGTCATATATGTGTTATCCACAGGTTATAACCTCCCAACGACGGTCAGTGCGGTTCCTCCACTAAGAAAAGTCGCAGAGCAAGTCGAGTTGCTCTCGGCGCGCAGAGAGTGCGCATCGATAGACAAGTGGAACAACCATATCCCCGCACTGGAGCAATGTCTTCGTGAAATGGAAATCAGGTTCGCGCTCGGGGTGCACCAGCGCACAGCGAAGGGAAAACGCCTTTAGTGTACTGTCATATTCCTCAAAGAGTGCTTTGCGGGATCACTTGGGTTAATCTAGAAATTTTTTGTACAAATAAACATGATTAAATCTTCATTGATGTCTATAGTATGCTGTACGTTAGTATTTACATAATTTAATGACTTGACATTCACAATACCGTCCATATCGTTTGCTGGAAATTTTTCTGTCAGATTATTGAAGAGTAACTTTTGTAAACGTTTTATTTCCATTGTATAATGACGCCTAAGCAACCTGAGAGCTCAGTGAGTTTGAGATGGAGGTCTATCTTGAAGTCAAATCTCCTGGATTCGAACCCTAGGCGAAGAATGGGTGTTTCTGTCTTGACTTGTAACCTTTGAAGACAACGGGAGATCACTATTATTTGTATCTAAGTTTTAATTTCACCCTTTTTCAATTATATCCTAGAATAATCACCGCCAAGGTGTGTACAGTGTTGTTCAGTCACACCTCGAGGCGGTTTAAAACAGTCTCTGGACCGCGAAATCAAGAAGTAGTACGACGCCTATCTCCTGTCTAACAGAGTACCGAGTACTGGAACTGGAACATATTTTCTCTCTCATGTCTCCACATACATAATTGGAGGGATGATAAAACATATTAACAGGAAAAAAAATCATTAAGGTACAAGTGTCCAAGCCACATTACACATGTAAAAGCCACGTGAGAGCTGATAACAGTTTGAGAAGACGTCTCGTTCCTATATTCCGTTCTAGAGTAATGACCATACTTAAAAATAAAGATACAGCATCGCATTATAACAAATCGATTTCTATGTGGGTTTCATTACATTCACTAACATCAATTCGCTTCCAAAACAATTATGTAAACTGGGAGAAAAGGTTCTTTTCGATTGTAACAAATGTTGTCGATTGGTAAACAGAAATGATAATTTAATCTTTTCATCGTTGTAGTAAAATTATGTATATCATAACATCACTTTAAATACGCTTTATTCAACTCACAAAACTAAATGGTACAATTGGGTAATAAAATTAACAACACATCTGTAATTAGTCTTTGTCTAGCATTTGAAATTTATTCTCCAAAGTACTTGTATGATGGAATATCTATATCATTCATGGGGTAACAACATTTTTTTTTTCATTTTATGTTAATTTGATTTGGTATTTAGAAAAGTTTCTTATTTTATTTACTTATCAATGAAAAATGGTTTTGACAAATTTATTATTGTATTACATCTTTATTTTCTTATCTTTTGTATCAGTTAACGCGATATCTGCAATAATAGAAATGATAGTTAGATTTAAAACGTTGTGCATTATTTTTAATACGTATGTTGGGTTATGAATAAAAACTGAAAAATAAGTTTCATTCTTCCTGGAATATTTTGAAACACTATTTGTAATCGACGAAAAAGAAAGCCTAGTTTGGTTTACAATTAGGTTTCAGTTCGTTTAGACTGCTTGATTATCGTAAGTACAGCAGTGACCCCCCTGACATGTCTGTAAAAATTGCACGAGGGTTTATGGTTCCACGTTCGTAATTTCACGAAGTTAATTTTTGTCCTATTCTATAACGATGGAGAGAGAGAGAGAGAGAGAGAGAACGATACCACTTAGGACTGTTCCATTATTAGTTGTTTGCGCCCAATCCCTTTGAGGCTTCGAATTCTCAGAGATACGTTCGTCGTCGTTGAGCGACGAGCGAGTTCACGCCTCGACCGCCAGTAGCGCTGCGATTGAAGTTCCCGGAGATCACGTTCAAATATCCATTAACCCTCCTGTGCTCGTTCGGTAGTCGGATTCCGTTTGCATCTACTGCCTTTACTTGAATGTACTGTGGGACCTAACTCAAAACCTAGGAGCAAATCAAATATGAAATTTATAACTGGACATTTTACCCCTTATAGACTTTATAAGCATGATTAAAGACCACCTTTAGTATTTCTAGAAGTCGGTGGAGTTCATTCAAACAGTTTGTAATAAAGTAAACCTCTTTCAAGGTACTAGGTCCAACAAGCACATCGTGACTCGTCTATAGATCATAGAAACTCAGGCTTGCAGCGCACGGGTCGACTGCTTTGAAACACGAGTTGCAATACTGATGGACGGTCGTAGAGCAGCCTTTTAATTCAACTGGTAGTGAGATGCGCACATGGAACCTCGGTATAAGGAAACAGCCAAAAATGACGTTTAGGTTCGACCATACTATACAATACTTTGTCACTAATCTTACTGCACTTAGTATGTACATTAGAGCGTTAGTGTATAATAGATATCCAAAGACATAATCAGACATTTCTACGTAATTACGTATTAACATTACTTCATGCAGTTTTTTTATCATGGCCAAAGAACCTAAACATCAAAAAAATAAAAAATTCAGTGAATGTGCTCCTAAATTGTTTTCACTATTTATGGAATATTCAATGCATTTCACGTCCAGCGCACGAACAAAGTAAGGCGATTTTTTAAATTTAATATGATGTATTTTCGTATTTAAAAGCAAAACACATGATGCATATATTAATATAGAGAAAATATTATTTCAATGGAATGTTATTAGTTGAGTTGATGAGAAGTCTCAAAATGTTGAAGACTTTTGAAATTATTAATCGCACATTAGTTCCGATACCCACACTGTCAGAGTAAACGTTTCCCGCCGCACTGCAGATACCCTCGCTTTTACCTCGCGAAGAAAGTCATGCGACCGATCGCATAACGCGGTGACGTCACAGTGACGTGTTATGAAGCAGCCATTTCTTACCGCGGAAATGGACGGCTGCCGTGCCGCGCTTGTCAGTCAGTGACATACGAGGTTCAATATTTGTATATCGCAAATATGTTCACATTTATTGTCAAGCTGTGCAAAGAGTTCTTGATGATGTTGGACGCAAAGAAATAATGAAGTTTATTACACATTTTGTTGTATTACATAACTATTGCAATGGTTACATTATCCGGTACTAATTTAATGTTTATTTTTCTCGAAAGTGACTCGATGGCGAAACACTGCTTTATTTTAATTGAAAATGGGTTCAGATAAAAACCTGACATGCGCTTGTATGCTAACCACTACACAAATTAAGTAAATAAAATTCTAAATTCTCTCGTCTTTCGATCAAACTTCAGGTTCCGAAACCCGGGAGGGGAAACGTACATAGTTGCGTTAAGCAGGTCATTACTACTATCAATAGTAGTAGTTATCGACTGTTCCAGTGATACATTATCACAATATTGTTGAAGTCAAGTGTAGGTAATTTACATTCCAGTGAAAGTTTTTCACCCAGATATTTGTTAAACTAACACATTGACCATTCGTACAGAAATTCTTCAATTACTAGTTAGTTAAACAGACCCATAAACATCCGAAAATGAAATAATTTAGTTGTAAAAATTATAAGGTTTTATACTATAAAAAATATTAATGAATTACAAACTGATATATTTTTTGCTATTGAAATCATGATGCTTTCAACTGCTGAAATAAATAATACAGGTTCAGAGTAGAGCAAATAGTTTATCTGCTGTAAGGACAAAGTCATCAACAGTAGAAACGAAAGATTTTGGATGTGTTCTCTGCTGCAGATCGCGTGTTTGGTTATCAGCGACTCTAAGAAAAATAGATGCTCGCTTGGTTATTTACTTAAACTTACAAACGCACACAAAAGTAACATTCATTGTACAAACTATGTTTTTAACATTGCATTGTTAGTCTTTCCTCTATTTTTGCCTTTTTTTCCTTTCTTTTCTTTCCACCCAAGGCAAACGGAGCATCTTCGGGGGACCCATTTAAATGGGTAAAAGGGTCTTCTTCGTGATCCTATTTAAAAGGGTCCGTGGATAATCGAGAAAATTTCTCGGATAACAATACAGTGTATATCAAAGACATTGATTGTCTTTAATGAACTTGTTAAAAACAGTCCCAACGTATAAAACGGCATCTTATTATATTCACCAAAGTAAATAAAACTAATAGGCCCAAGGTGGATTTGAACCTACGAGCTGTCAGTCCATAGGGAGTACTCGCGTCGCTACGGTGACTTGTAAAGATAAGTGTATGTTCGTTGATTTTAAAAATAATATTACAAGAAGAAAAACTATTCTTCTGAGAAATGCATTCATGTTAGATGTATGAAAAATAATTTTTTAAAGCTTGAAGCTGTTTTTCGTGTATTTCAAATTTCTGTACGAAATCCTGATATGCAGAAGGGACGCAAATAGGAGGAAGAGTTAGGATTTTTAAGAACCTAAAACAAGATTTTGGAAGAGTTGTTTATTCTAGTAACTGGCTAGACAATTCTTTATTAAATTATGCGTTCTTCATGTTGTTTTTTGTATTATAGAATAATCAAAAACAATATTTATTTTATCATAACAAGGAATACAAAATATACTCTTATAATTAATGTTCCAATTTAAAGGGTGCGTGGACCCTAGCGCACCCATTTGAAAGTGTGCATGGACCCATTTGAAAGGGTGGATGGACCTATTTCAATGGTTTCATGGACCCTTTTAAATGGGTTTCGTTTGCCTTGGGCAACCTTTCTTTCTTATCTTCTTTCTTATGGACGTTCTGAAAATACAATTTACCCTTCAATTTTCTACGCAACACATGACTTTGATGTAAAGTCCATATACGCATACGACTCATAGCTTTGATGTACAGGGATATAAATAGTTCTTCATTCATTACTAATTTTCCCCATCTTCTAACTTCATTACGTCCATACGAAATAGGTCATCAATATAGCTTTTCCTTTCTTCTCTATGCAAATCACGGTCCCATAAGGTATTCACATGTCCGTGCAATCTTTCCACTTATACCATCACTACTATCCACTTTTTATATCCTCATTAAAATTTCTGTGACTAGTAAAAAATTTCAAATCGTTCTAATTGAATGAAACCATACTTTCCCTCTCCCTTTAAATTTAACGTCCAAATTGTATTTGTACGTTTTCCTTACTTTTATAATTTCTGTCCAGTTCATTTGCCATGCGAAGCAAACATTGATGTATAATATCGACCAATGAAATTCCGCATAGAAATTGTGACCACGTTTTTGGGATTTCGGGCCCATTGTGTGAAGCAGCCATGTCGCGTGTTGGCGGCATGAGGCGAGGCGTTCGAGTATACCCTTTGAACGCAACCGCGCCAAGCTACGGCCTTTGAGAGGTGTTTCCGAAAGGAGAGACGCGAGGGGCACGTGTCTCAGATGGATGAGAGTGCAGGTGAAGGTGAAAATGTGGATCGGAGTGCAATTCACTTCACCAATTTCACATGGGACAATCTCGCCTTTCTTTCGTCGATGCATTTTACTTTCCGGAAAGTATCGTAATCGGTCGGAGAAGAATTTTTTTTAGATCATTTTGGATCTTCACGAATTGGCTCCTAGAGAGTCATTTTTCAAATTTTGGCGATTATGTCTAATGTGTGTATGTTAAGAATTTTATTCCCCCGATGACTCACAAAGAAATAGATGCATCGAAACCAAACTTGAGATTTGGCTTTGAATGCGTTGGGAATAGTAGCCTATTTCCGAATGGTTCATTCAGACTATATTTACACAACACGCTCCACTTCCGGTTATATAATTCAAAATTTTGAAAATATTCATGGAAGCATTTTGGTCAGTTGATTCCGCGTGCAAATGGTTAAATCTGATTCCTGTACGACGCACAGTTTTCGATATACAGCGAAAATGTATTGCGCAAGAATGAGTTTTCTTGGAAGCGCGGTTTTTATATCTGCCAATAATGCAGAGGGTTTATGGTTTATGGTGAAAGATAATTCATATCATCTATACTTGAATGCGATATTATGATTATTATGAGTTTACCATCTACTGTGATGATAAATATTTTGAAACCGATCGATCTTTTATATAAGTAGGGTACATGTAGTGTGTTTAGTGGCATGAGATTTTTGTTGTTGTGAATGGTAATTGGAAAATTGAGGTACACACTCCGGATTTCGTTGTTAAAGATATACGACTAGGTTTTATCCATTGAATGTTCGATGCATCCTTGGATAATGCTTGGACTTAGGCACAATCTTATCCATTTATACGCAAATGTTCCTTAAAATTAAAGTTCCTTTTCTGCGTATCCGAACGGTGTAATTCACACAAGTGACGTACAGTACTTAAATATTGAAAGACGTGTCAGCAACATTCTACTGTTTTATCTTTCATCTTTTCCTTTCCAAGATAAAATTATTTAAAAATTATATATGAAGTGGCTTATTCACTCATTTATGTGAGTCGCATTTGTGTGTGTTCTGTTTGAATTGTCTAGTGATACTTGCTCACAACTATAAGATGCGTAAAAGTAGTATCCGTAATATTTGTCAGGTAAATAAAATAGTCTTGATTTTACAGAATGTTCTTAATAAGACTTGATAGTACAGAATGTTATTCTCATTCAATTTCCCGTGCTATTAAATGTCTAGAAGAAAATACTGTATTTTAATTATGTTTCAAATTTTTTTGATATTAGTGCATCATTCAAGTAAATTGTCAAGAATAACTGGTTAGGATGTGATATAAAAATGCTAATTGTGAAACTTGATTTTCAGTCTGTAGCAAATAATTAGTATTTGATCCAATTAGTTTGCTACTTTGGGTTGAAAAAGGGGTTGATAAGGACACAGAAAGTTCTCTAGAAGAGTGATGTAAGAATAACAAGAATTTGGGTGTAGATTGTAGTTTACGAGGTACATTTTCTACGTTCCAGGGGTATTCTCTCTTTTTATTACGATTGGCAATAAGAGCTAAAAGGAATTACAATTTTACTATTTTTTATTTATTTTAGTCCATGTTATCATTTAACGTTTTGTCTGCAACATCTGTCATTATAAGTCTCATTCTTTCTTCTCTCAATTCAGTTATCTCCGTTCAAGCGATCTCTTATTCTTAAAACCTTTTCACTGCGAGCTGTCATTTTACCTTGAAATTTGTAAGGTGGTGACATTTTCCATTCGTTACTATGAATCAAGTTCAAACACTTGTTTATTTACGGAAAAGTTAAATTAGGTTCTGAGGTTGGGGCCCGAAGGTCTCAATAATTGTAAAAGATGGTATAATTGAACCCAAGTTTTCTTGTGGAAAAAAACGCTACCCACGAGGAACATCATTTGACATACACATTACTGAATTTTGTTTAAAAGTATTTTCATAATATCTTACCAGAGAAACATCTCAGTGTCCTCCCCACACAGAAAAGAACATTACGAATAAACTTCCGCATTTATGAAACACGTCGGCTTGTGAATAAAAATGTCTCTGCTTGTTAGAAGCTTGTTAGTAACTGACCAAGGGCAGAGTATACCAAACTGTAGAGGAAGGAGACTATATACAGGAGTGGAAACGTCTGTAGTTGGAGATAGGATTCGGTATGTACGAAATACGTTGTCAGTTGAGAAGTACGAACCCGTCACTAGCGCCGTTAGTAACATTGGAACTAATCCAAGTGGTTTAAAAGATCCGATTCTCTCAATACTACTCATGTGCCAAGGAAACTATATAGTCTCCTTCATTGTGTCTGTTTACATTTACATTTTCATTACAGTGAAGTTTAACCACTTCGCGGTAAAAGAGTTATACATTTCGCTATTTTACACGTGTAAGATTGATAGAATCGGATCTTTTAAACCAGTTGAATTAGTTCCAATGTCAACGTCTGACGGCGCTGATGACGGCTTCGTACTTCCCAACTGACGACATCTTTCGTACATATGTTTCTACTCCTGTGTACAGTTTCCTTGCTCCAGTGTCCGCATAAACGCCGTTAAGTGCTTCTTCCTTTGGTTTCGTCGTGCGCGCATATCGCTCCTCGGGGATGATTTGTCAACGTCGCTGCTTCGCACTTGTTCCCACTAAGTGGACGACGGAGGCGGAGGATGCGACGCAAGCGGTGCGGTTTGATTTACGCCGTTTGATTTACGGCCGTGGCGACGCCGTGGCGCGCGCGTTGCAGCAGCATCCATTGCGACGCGAAGCTTACGTTTCTCCTGGGTCCTTGCTATGGTGACGTCGTCGGAGACTTACTCTTTTCGTCTTTGATGAGTACAATCACGAGTACCAACCACGACGTTGACGCCAGAATAAACTGATGGCAAAATTACGTTGACACTCCTATTAGAATATCTCGATCCCTAGCATTAATGGATGGCTAGAACCCTGCATCATTAAATTAATCGCCACATATTGAACAATAAGACACTTATCCAGTATCTAGTAATTAGAGAGTATCAATTAATTATTACTATTTGTTTGACTTTACAACCTACTCGCTCGATGGTTCTGCCCTATTGATTACAAGTTTTATTTCTACTGGCTACATCTCCCAGAAGATATGCAGTTTATTAATGAAACAATGTTTATTTATAAGTATCAGTTCCCCAATAATTCTATCCCATATTACTACCGTTACCCTGGTTCTTCAAGCCTTTCATAAATCCATGAACTGTACGCCTATTCCTCAGCGCATCTACGCGTAATTATCTCCTCCTCCTTCTCTAATCACCAGTTCCCTAGTTTCCATCCGATCTTGACAACCATCCCTCATTCGTCACATATTTTGTCCACAAATAACTTCCCACGCATAAATAATAACCTCATTCACTTACTTTTGTCCTTCACTAGAGCGAGCTTTTGTCCTTCACACGGAGTTGAGTTCGCTGCCAGATGGCTTGCACAGAGCTGAGAGCGCTATTTGGCAGAGTATACTGCTGAAAAGTGACGTCACTGCTTGCTCTGCGGCGTGCTGGCAGGGCCGATTTCTGTGCTAGATTCCGTTCTAGTTTCCTTGCTCAATTATTTGCTTGCTGGAGAAGGTAGCCAATAGGATACGAGTATTTCATCCCGTGATTTCAGTGAGTTGCTTCAATGAGGCTTGGCATAATATGAGACTCTTTATCTTGGATTCACGTGAGTTGATGCAGGCGTCGGTATCAATGTTTGTTACCTCGGTGCAATCACGCGAGTAGCGAACGCAGCAAATAGTGTACAGTGGCAGTCTGCGTGTGAGACCAAGCTAACCTAGCTCTGTGCCTAGCTCTGAGCAGAGCGGAGTGCTCAGCTCCAAGCAAGAGAACCTCGCAAGGATGCAAGCTGAATTCGATAGCCGTGTGGGACGGGCTTAAGTTACATTTGGACTCAACGATCAGGCAACTACACTCGCGATATTTCTTGTTTCGATCAATGAACTAGTTTCTTGCGTGTCCTGCTTTTCCCTTCAGTATGTTTTATTCTGAAGCACGATTCTGTCTGGGTGTGTAACTCTAGATTAAGAATCGTGAAATTCTTTTCAACTTGTAAACTGTGGTGACTGAACAAACTTGCAGAAATAGTCTTTTAATGACATCTACTTGCTTGAAGAAAGAAGGCTGCAAGACAGATCCCGCACTCTCTAGTTGAGAATTTAAGTTGACATCTTATGAGAAATTTCGGTTCGGTTAAGTCCACAACAAAACGTCGTTTATAATCATATCATTACATAATTACGTAATGAGTTTTCGTCAGAAAATCATATTGCCATTATTTTCAATCTTATATATTGAAATGTAATACCGTATTTTCATGAATTAGTTTCTTTGCAAAAACACATGACGAAATAAAATACCCGAAATTAAAACGTTGCATTATTGTTATTATTAATATTCTTATTAATATTAAAATCATTAAAAATTATTATAAAAGTTCGTATCTTGTAATACATTGAGTAGCAAAATGGGAGAAGATATGCATTCGAAATGAACTCTCGCGGTTGTATCACTGCCAGGAAAATGTTTACAATACATAAATTTCCACGTGTAATTTAATAATATAACTATGTTTGTTTTAATTAACAGAATTCCTTGTTTTAACTATACCGTACTCTTAATTTCTTTTTGATGTTTTCTTCACAATTAAGTATCCGGTTTTAGCTTAAAGATATTGCACTACTAGTTCCAGTGCAAATGGTTCTCCCGACGACTAACACTTCAACATTCCATCTCAAGTATTGTTTACTCTCGGAGGTTTACTTCCATGGTGTCATAGGTCTTCATTACGTCATAGGTTATTTCCTTTCCCCTCTCGGTAATCTCTCATATTTCCTCACTGGCTAGCAACAGGGACAGAAATTATTTAACAGCTCAGAACATTCGAGGATCGAGGAGATGAAAGAATTTAATATTGTTATCGGCAGAAGCTGGAAAGTGAGGCTCCGCGACATTTAAATGACGAGAGAAGGTAACGTTATTACCGGCATAGGTTACGTATAAAAGAATGCAAGCAGGAAACTGATTTGTCAACTCAAAATAAAAAAATGCCCATGTGTGTCACAGCTCATAACTTACTCGGTATCTTAAGCCATCGAGCCGAGAGAAACGATGTGAGCATATAATTATTAGTATTTTTTCAATATTCCTGGTTTCCTTTCTGTTGAGGAATGTGAACATTTTATCCATGAGTAAAAATAGGCTACGCGAAGTATGCAATAAAATGATCTAAATATTTGACAGTGATAAATAGAAATGTAGAGTTAAATAATGGTATAAATTTTGATGTAATGAACAGAAAATCTAGGTCTAAAATTTTTTTAAATGTGGGAGTTGAGCATTCCTTCCACATCAGCTGAGGGTGGGTGAGGGGGTCGGAATCTTTAAAACATTATGACAGCTGCTTCGTTCTGCAAATACATAAATAGCGTAAAGTAAAAAGAAATAGTTTTTAAGTGTATCTGTACGTATATAACACACTAGCAACGATACCGTTTACGTTTCGACAAAAATTACGTAACGCTAATCACATTTTTTGTTCTTGTTTATTTTTCGGAAAATGTGGGGACAAATTTAGAATCACTTAATTCAAAATCACCCTATAAAACAGCGATACGTAACACAAAGGCTAACATTCCCCTTCCCCGTGGTAATGCAATGGAACGATATCAAATCGATCCAGATTGCGTGACGGAATTTATAGAGGGACACTAACGTATTCACTGCCATTTGTAAATTAAGACTCTTATGGTTATTTGTACCACAACCGCTATGGCTTGTAATAAATCTGCTTAAGAGAAAATGAACTTGCTCATAAAGAAAAACTAAACCATTCAACAATAAAAAGTTGAAATTTATCTTTTAATTATTTTAAACGAGATGAATATTTTAATTTGTTTGAGATGACCGTGAAGAGAAACGAGCAAAAGAATTAATAAAAAGTAGCTGAATAACATATCTATAATACGTAATAGGTAAGGTAGGTGTTATCAATTCTCTTTGCGAGGGTTGGACTTGAATTGTTACCTTTGTGTTTGGCCTATAGAGTGTTATTTTGTAAATAATATTTATTATTTTTATATTATTTAAAACATTAATTTTTGATTACTGTATTAGTATGTAAGGCGATGGAGTAAAAGAGTAAGTTCAGAATTATTCTAGTAATCATATCGTATTTTATTTATGAAGTTCTATGAAACATTTAACGTTTCATTTAACCTTATACAATAAATAATTTCTTCTACAAACAAAAGACCTTTGAAGAATTTCCCTCGTCACTCTTTGTATCGGTTAATTTTATTCATTTTTCTTGAATTTTTAGTGTCAGTATTATTCGATATCAAATAAACGTTTTCTGAATCAAGTAACTTTCAAGTAACAAATATTGCATTTTGCACTTCATATTTTAAAATTTCGATACGCTGCGACGTTTTATTTTTGTTAAGAAATGGCGGTTAATATTGCGACCTTAACATTTTCTCTTCGTTTGTATATCTTTTCACTGGGAAGTTCCCGTTTGTGACATGAGAGATGTTACGTGGCTGCACGTACTTTGAAAAAGTAAGCAACACATAATATGTTCGTGTGAGCGAAAAGGTTAGTACAACGTCCCTACAGCCGTTAACTTGTACTTGGGAGGCCATATGCGGAGGGACTTCATGAGAAATCCAGAGCACTGCGTTTTACAGGTACATCTTCTGAGTGCATATTCTTTACGACTTTCTCCTTATGAGAGCTTTTTATGATACAGTGACGTGACTTCTTCTCTAGAAGAACGTAGAGTAAGTAGGCACTAAGGTGTCTAAAATATTATTTTAAACTGGTCTGTTGGGGACTTCATAAAAAAATAAAAATGAAGTGTAATTTTTGGGTCATACGCCAGGAGGTTCAAAACTGGTAAGATTATCCTTAGAAGGAAAATTTTGTTCAAAAATAATAGCGACATCACGCCACTATTTAGCTACACATAATTAATACAGAATAACAGGCAATTTTACATAAGGAACTGTTAACAAAGTAACAATTTAATAAAGAATAAATCAAGTTTTTCGCTTATCAAAAAATATTCAAACCACTCTCTCAACATAGAACTATAAATAAGTACTAAAAGTTATGATTGACTTTTCAATTTGTACAATTTAAAGATTATAAATAATCTTGAATTTATAAATAATTCAGTATTGAGTTACGAGTATTGGATGAATACCTCCACCTCCACTTGGACCAAGTAGTTGGTAAAACTAGCTAACCGGCACACCTATTAACAATAACCCTACTATTTACCTCTTACCTCCGTGTAGATAAGCTTCAATAGCACGCTGCATTTCCCATTTACAAATACAATAATTTTTAAAAAAATATACAAAGTCATCAATAAATAAAAAGAGAATATGTTACTTCTCAACAACAAATATACGAATGTACTTGAATCATAAAGGAAAAACGAAATTGCTGCAGTTATTATATCGTCTAATTGAGAATGTGTTATTTGTTAACTCTAAAATTCGTCCTCGGGTTAAAATTGAAAGAGTTAAAGAAAAAAATGGAGGTATTCCAGAACAAAATATTCTATTTCTGACCCTCTAAAACGTGTATCAGCGCCATAATTTTGTAGTGGAATTGCTCTTCATTACGTTCCACGTACCAAAGAAAGAGAAAGAAAGGCAAGGAATGAAAGAAGAGTAAAATGCAGCCAGAACTGGAAAGGGCACAGGGAAGCTGTATGGTGAGTGGACGCTTGCGGGCATGAGGGGCTTGTGGCTTCACTGCAACCACTTGGTGTGTGCTCTTGCTGTGGAGAACTCTGCTTTACAGCCCTCGTAAAGTGTCGCCAACAGCCGCTGACCTTTCACTGCCACATCTCTCCAGTAGTGACCGTCTCCACTTGCAACAACACAAATTTTATATATATAGTGAACTATTTGGAATGTCTGCTGTTGCATGGAGATCAGAAAAAAGAAATCGATACAATTATTTGAAATTTCAAAGGACTCTTCTAACCGACGGAACTCGATTGCATAACGTGAGGCAGACAACTCTCTGAGCGTGTAGTCAAAGTAACCAAATCGTAGAGGTAAAATTATATAAAGACTGTGAAAAACATTGTTTTCAAGTACGTAACCTAAAAGAGAAATGAAAACAAAAGACTTCAAGGGTCTTAAGTATGGGTTTTGTAGCTTTCAGTTTAAAGTGTATTTTCTTTCTGTCTAGATTTTAATATAATTCGTAATTACGTACACATTAGTATGATATATTGAAAACTGTGTATTTTTGTCAGTTTTCTGCATGGTATTCAATTTTTGAAATTAACATAAGTGAAAATTCAATGCCATAAACATAGAGAAATATGAAGATTAACGTATGAATTTAGAATATTACTTATGAAGCCCGGGAAACGCGGAGTAAAGTGAGTTAAAAGCATCCAGACCTATTGGCAGATGTTTTAATACCAACTGTATGGTAAGATATATTAATTCTGGGTATCAATTCTTCTTTGAATGCTCGTGTAGTTCGTAGTTCTTTGTATGTTTGATTTTGATTTTTTTAGTTTGAAGTGACCAACAATGATTCTTTTTGGTTTATCTTCGTTTTCTAGTCAACGCTGGGTAGTTCCGCCGGGAGCGATACAAGTGAAATCACGCTTCCAGTTCGTTTCATCCATCGACAAAGCGTTCGGAATGATTTCGTCCACGATTTTCAGTTCGTCATAGTTTAGACCAATTAATTTTATTCCAATGGAATTTTATTGGTATAAAATGTGTGCATTTACTCCACCGGACTATATATTTTGTACAAGTATATTCATTCACTGAGAGTAAAATCAGTTAGTACGGTACCCAATTTTGCCTGAAATATACGCGAAAAATGTGTCAAGACTCGATCTGAAGTAAACAAATATGAATTGTTTCATTCAATTATGAATTGCATTACTATTCTTCGACTGTATATTTAATGGAAATCCCAACAGACTTCTAAATTGAATGATTTTGTATCATAAACAATATAGTTGACGTATCATACATAAATTGGGGTTTAGAATTTAAAATTTGAACCAAAGAGTCCAAGTGAGGTAGGATGATTGGGACCAAAAGTAAGTTAGGCGCATAAATAACATTTTGAAGTATACTCGTTGAAGGTAATGGATAATGGATTTATTATATAAACATTGATCTACGATGTTTGAGAAGTAACACATAATTTCTATGGTATATGCCGCTTGTAATAGTATTGTAAGATACAACTAGTATAAATTTTATTATGACTATGATCCTTAATTTGAAAAATTCTATGTAATTAAGTTCGCAATGGGCATCAGATATTTATCGAGAAACCCGGTCGGGTACTCCGCCTCCACTCCATAGCGACGTGATGACCGGGTATTTATACACCAATTAACTAGTTTCTGAATCTTAAAATTGATTCTACGTGAATAGGCAATCATTTACATTCAAAATCCAGGTCAGTAATCCAATCAAATTCGCTTCACGTGATTTTTTAATTGGTGCTCTATTTTTAATTGATGTTTTCTACTGTTGAAACGCGTTAGCTTTTCTTTAATTTCGTTCAAGAATTTAAAATGTGTTTACTTGTGTACAAATACAGGAATGACACAAATGGACTAGAAAATATCTAACGGATTTAACACAGGAAGTATGTATACACACAGTATTGTCAGAATAAAATTTTAATTCGTTACCTTAATCTGTTGTAAATTAATGGATAACAACAAGGATTAGAAAGAATTTTTTTTATTTCGTTACAAACCACAGAAATGTAAATAGTACATAATTTGGGCTTTTTTAAATATATATTGAGCCACGAGCATGGCACGATAATTAATTTCATCCTACATCATAAATGCAATACTGGCTTTCGTTCCGTAATACTCGCGTGTTCTGCGGGTTGCATCGACAATTGACCGTGTCCCACAGGCGGGTACTTGTAAAACGACATGTAGTCCAGTAAACGATGCGGTTATATATGAAATGGAAGTCTTGAAATTTTTCTTCGGGAAAGTGTTTGGAGTAGTTAAGTCGTATACATATTCGAAATCCCTCGTACTAACAGTGATGCAAGGGGGTTGAAATGTCTTGAAAAAAAAAGACAATATCGAAAAAGATGAAACGCACAGGAGTATTCTTAGAATGAATTCTCAAAAAACCTTTCTACAAGATTGTTTCTTCATATTTTTCCTGAGTTACTTACATTTTTCCAGGTATCCTCGTGCAAAAACCAGTAATGCATGAATACAAAATTGTTCTCCTATTTCTTTTTGTAGAAATTATTTTTCTAACTCCTCATCCTTATAAAAGTTATTCAAATAAAAATATTTATATTTATTTATACTATAAAATATTACAGTAAAGTGTGAAAATATTTTGTAAGAATACCTAGAAAAATCAACTTCGCTGTCACAGTTTTTTTAAATTAATTATGAAACGAATAGATACATTTTAGAATTTTGTTAAGTAGGTAGCAGGTAATTGGGTCTCAATTCAAGTTTCATAAACCATTCTTTCTTTGGGTAATATGTGAATAAAATCGATTTTAGTACGTAGGTAACGCTTCCTATTGGAATAATTATTAGAGAAAACAAATGGACGTAACAGTTAGTAATAGAAAGTTTGCTTCACAATTAACCAGCCGTGAGTAGCGTTATCTGTACGACAGTTTATTGACTGACTCTCTGCTGTCATCATCGAAAAATCGTGAGGTAAGTGGAATCATATGGAAGACAACTTAAAACTTACCACTATTATAAATTCTCATGCACTGAAAAATAAATTACAAAATATATAGTATATGGTTAATTTGTAAGATAATACTCATTGAAATTTGTTAAGGTGTATATTCTGAATATTGTTAAAGTGTACACATCTAAAATTTAGAAAATACTCCTTGAAATATCTTATTCGTGGAAATTAGTGAAGAATATCGCGAGAAGAACGCGTACATATAAACAGTTTCATTTGTAGAAATTTGATGTAGGTATTAAGTTGTGCTGAGACGTTGCGTAATTGAATCGCGAGATTAAGGCTGGAATTCAAAGTCGTTACGTCAGACTCACTCTCGGTCAACTCGAGTCTCATAATGAGTGGAACTTGAGTAAATGATCTTGCGAGGGAAAAAAATGACATATCTCGACACACGTATTTGCGTGCGCAGCGTTTTGTCTTGCGATATTTTGTCACAGAAATTGAATGTAACATTACCCACGTATGTTCTTTGGATGTTTCACTGATGGCATGTTGCACGTAGTTTGGTTAAGATTTATTCATTGTTGCCGTGCGTTGTGAAAGGATTGTTAAGGGCATGGAGGAGTGTAGGTTTCATGTTCAGTCAATTTTATTTTATTTAAATTT
>NNCF01126917.1:553212-581912 GCA_002313205.1 Laupala kohalensis | reverse complement strand
TATATATATATATATATATATATATATATATATATATATATATATATATATATATATATATATATATATATAGAGAGAGAGAGAGAGAGAGAGAGAGAGAAAGAGAAAGAGATTCCTTGTAAGGTGTAGACGACCGCTACGTTTTTACGAAACTCCACCCTCTAAGAGGGTGAAATGAGAGTTAAAATGTTTTATGCATGTATCTCACCATAACTCTTGATTGACTGGAGCAATTTCAACCAAAATTGATACACTTATGACTGATATTTACAAGACGTATTGTGAGGGTAAGACATCCCTGGCATCCATTAGGAGCGGGTGGGAAGAGGGTGTCATGTAAAGATAATGGAAAAATCCTATAACATATTTGAAACATTAGTTATCAGCGCTGTTGAGATGGATCAGGTTGCCTCTAATGCTTCGTAAGTGCACAGTTAGTCCAAATTAGAGATATTAAACTCATAGCATCCTTGGGGTAGGGATGGGAACGAGTGGCAGGTTAAAATTATCAAAAACATCGGATATTGGTGTTGAATACATCTGTTTTGCGGTCACAGAAGAGTCACACTCTCAATGCCACTTAAGTCTACGGTCACCTCCAATGAAATTATGCTCCATTTGGTTAAGGAATGAAATGTAAAAATTATCGAAAATGACTTATATTAGTGTTGAGATAATAATTTTGGGGCCGATGAGATTATTAGTGACATATTTCGAAGATCCCCAAGTCCAAAATCAGCACTTTATACACCCTTTGCACCCCAAGAGTAGGGGATGTTGCATACAAATGATCAAAAATGATAGATATCAATGACGAGTTCAGTTTTAAGTATTGTTAAGTTGATTCTAATATCTTGAAATCGTGTAAGAATATCTTCAACCCCCAGGTGAAATAATGTTAGCACTCCTAGCACCCGATTGTTAAAGAATGGAAATGCGTAAACATTTATATATAATCGAAAGTTACCATTATAAGAGTGGAGAGCAAAGGTTGAGGGGTTGTTGAAACAACAATAAACTAATAAATATCAACTAATATAAATTATATACTGACTAAAGAATCAAAAAAAAATATTACAAGGATGGATATTGACAGTCATACAACCCACAACCGCAAGACCAAGCATCACACGGAGCACCATTACCTCACATATCTCACTCAAGTAGCGGTGAACGGCCTCTCGAACCTCACTCAAGAATGAGTAGAGTAAGGACAATGAATCCCAGAATCGCTCTAAAGTGAGATTTGAGTGTGAGTGTGCCTCAAGTAAAGGCTAAGAGTCCCACCCTAAAACTCACCCTTACAATAACCACTTACGCGATGTACATTGCGAGGAAGGGTGAGTCATAGCAAAATCACTAACTTCTCTTACGACCCTCGACACTTGTGTCGAAGGGCTCGTCTAAATGACGCAAGAAACTCGTCTACTGTTCGCCTTGAAATACTTCGATGCGCGGCCCGAGACAGTCATCATCTCGGCTCACTGCAAATCACACTCGCCCGTCTAACTTGGGGAGATACAGGACACACGTCTCCACGTCGCGAGGGTCTTTTCACGAGTCACGTACGTTAGTTAAACGCCTTGCCCATGTTTCGTATTCGAATCAAGCACTCGAAACCAATCCGAAGCGTATGGAGTTCAGACCTCAGTAGACTCAGAAATCTAGATAGTGCAAAGTAGAAAGCAGCAGTTCTTGATTCTCTGTATGTTTCGTGTCTGTCATATGTGTATCATCAACAAACATATTATAGTTTCAATCTTCCAATACGACCTTTTATTTGTTGTCTGAAACCAAAATAGGATTCGTACTGATACCGAAGTTTTAAATAAAATATTAGAACAGGGTAAAAACTAAATATAATCGAGGAATGTGGACATTTAACTTAATTCTTGGAAATACATATTTGGATGGATTTTTAAACTATTTCACCCTTGAAATAATTTAAAATAATTCACCCTTGAATCTTCAATTAACAAAAATATTAAAGCTAGGACAAATGGTAGTGAATTATTCTCTCGATGAAAAATGTACGCCAATTAATTACTTCACAAATACGTATTTCTTCGTTCATCTTTAGTGTTTCATAGGCTCTAAAATTTTCGTTGGTAAATATCGGTATGAGATGCGTAATTTTTGATTGATTTTGAATAAGCCACTGCTCATCGAACTACGAGATAAAATACGCTTTTATCTGCTCTTAATGTAAAGAAAATATTTGTAATTATAAAATCCAAATTTTCAATACAATTATTTGAATTAGGAAGTTGTTATACTCTTTCTCTATTATTTCTGTATTTTACTGCCATGTGAATTATTTAAAAAAACTATTAAGGAGTCGCTCTAAGTCGCTAAAGACAATGCCCTATGGACCTGCGGATGGAGAAAATTCTTTGACCTGGATACAAGGAAGAGAAAATGTGGACAGAATGACGTTGCAGATGATTTGATCCCAGTTATTGATCATTGTGCCAAACTCGCCCTCCATTACAGGAGTGGCCATGGCTGCCCTCGCGGACACGACGCACGTGTCAAAGAACAACTCCTTATCAGCTGTCTCACTGAGGAAGGGATGTCCGGACGCGTAATGGTGGGGGTGCATATCTCTTTCTCACAACAATGTCTGCCATGCAGATTTTTCTGTTTTCGATTATGTCAGAGAAGTGTAGAAATATCTCAGACACGTTCGCTTCGAATGGCATTAAGCAAATGTACTGTATGTCACCTTAAAATTATTGAATATATAACAACATGTTAAGACATGGCTATTGGTAAATCGACACGTTCTTTAGCTCGAGCAGCATTTTTAGAAGAAAAAAATTCTTTTTTTTTCCAAGAAATCTCTAAACGCCTGCTAGATATTCAAAACGGACAATTAGTAACGTGCAACTCGAAGTTAGACTAAATGTGAGTTGTTACCAAATCGTTTTATGAAATTTTCATGGAAAATCTAGACGCTAGAGTGAAAGTGAAACGTTCAAATGACGTGAAGAATAATAAGTATGCAATATAGCTCCACACAAACTGTTCTTACGAGTTTATAAAATCAGTTTGATTCATTTGCTCTGTTTAATGATTAACTCTGCTCTATATCCAAGTGTTAGCGCTCGAGTATCTACTCCGCATTATCTTCTATGCTGCCCGCTGTTGCTAGAAGCATTCGTGGAAGAAAAAATCGCTAGCCACCCCTCCACTATCACACGTAATACTGACTAATTTCTCAGGTTCACTCTTAGTAATAAGTGACTCTTTAATGAAAATTGATTCTTGATGATAATTTGTGTCTAATTCAGTTGAGTGCAATAATTCAGTTGAGTGTGGTATTATAATAACAACTATCCACATTAAGTTATTGTAATCTTTTGCAAAACCGTGAAAAATTCAAAATATTTGGTGACTTATTTCTTGACTGGGTGTCAACGCATTGAAGATCGTACAGCGAACGCCACATCAATTGTACCGCATTACTGGGGTACTGGGACCTTATTTCTGATCCGTAGGATTCGTTGTAGCACTTTTCACTGCTGCTGTATGTTTCAGCCATGAAATATTGGGGTCCGTACCCTTATCCACAGCTTTATTTTTATTCATTTATTTCATGTATTACGGTGAGGTTCAGGCCAAATGGTCAGCTCATCTATATAACCGCGGCTTCAGTGAGGAAATTGGGAAGGAGGAAGAGATATTTGGTTGCCGGGGAACGTATGTTCACCGAAGCGACATTTGTCTGGCGTAGATTAGGATAACCTTAGCTGAAAACCTCACTGAGTTCAACCCACGATGTACCGTTCAAAGATACCATGAAAGCGATGACGCTATTATTAGATCACCGCTGTCACTTTACTCTTACAAGGTAATAAAACGTTAGTTAAAATGAACACCTGTCGCATTTGGTGATCCATAAAGTTATTGATATTAGAAGGATGTTTAATTTTTTACCAAATATCTTACACAATATCAAAATGCATAATTATAGATCTATCCGATTGCTTCATTACCACATTCTCTGCGTAACGCCGATACGTAATTGCTTCTTCCTCACCAATGGGAGATATTGTATTGTGTTGGCTTTGGTTACGCATCGTAATGTGATTCGGTTTCAAGCATTAATCGGTGACTCATTTGTTCGTCTCATCGCGTCCTGATTGCCAACTTGGACAATAATTAGGATCAGCACATCTCGCATGTTGTGGCACCGCAGCCCGCTCCGTCGCTAACGATGTTTCCAAGGGGAGATTGGCGAACTTGGTGCAACGCAGTTCACTTTCCGAGATCAAAGCTAAAATAAATATACATATTAACATGTACTGAATGTTCGCAATACGATGTAGATAAACATGACCACTACTCCAAGACTTTTTTATTATTATTCAAAAACATTACATTAAACATTGATGCATAGGACCACATTTCGACGTTATTTTTGGATCATATTCAGGTGCTTGTAGGTAGTACATGGGTGTTGTGAGCTTCACATTGATTTCCTCCAAACTTCGCGATTTCATAGGGAGTAAACGTTTTTTATTAACACACGGGATGCTTCTACAGCAAGCCTGATGGAAGTGACAGGAAATATATTATGAAAACGATTATCCTTTCACGTGAGACTTTCCAAACCAGGCATTGCAATTACCCACATTTCTCTCAAAACCAAAAATGAAATACTAAAGAGGCAGTATTCATTCAAATGTTAAATATTAGGTGTGTGTTGTTTTCATGTGAGTCTTGTGCGTCACTTCCGATTCTAATTCTGACTCGTGTGATGATGAAAAAGTTATAGTCAACCAAAAAATATTTATTTGCCAAAACCGGCTTTCGACACCTTATACTGTCATCTTCAGAGAACTCCTCTGCCCTGGAGGGGTGTGCGTGGAATGCAAATAAATATTTTTCGGATGACTATAACTTTGTTTCTCATTAAAGTAAGAACCGAATACAACACCATTATCTAATTATAATCATGTGCTGATGCACTAATAGTGTTTCGCTCCCATTATGTTACTGAGAAAGCGGTTTCGATCCCCCGACACGCTGAAGTATGTGATGTTATCAGCAATGATTTTCTCCAACTTCAGATATGCCAATTCGGTACCTTACGTTCCCCAGCACCCCAGCATCTGTTCTCATCTAAATCATGATTAGGTGGTAGATCAAGTATCATGACCCCCACCTTGCCTTAAGACATTCCATAAATGGATAAAACCTCGGGAAGCTTATTATTATTATTATTATTCGTTAAATTAATACTTCAAATAGTTTCAAAACTATTAGTGAGATAATTTTGTATGTAACTATAATTAATTGGTGGTTCTGAAATTCTTTTAAAAAGGGACAGAAGGTGAATGGTTGGTTCAATAGATAAGGAGTCCTGTGCTGAAGCTCTGGAACTCAACAGGTCTGAAACAAGCGTCTCTAAAGAGGCTGTAGACATTTTTCATTTTCTTGTCAGGTTATGGCCTCGAATTAATGTTGTATTTATCCCGCTTCTGGCGAGAAAGTATTGAATTTTTGTAAATAGGAGTAAGGTAACTTTTATAGATTCGTAAAGGGTGGGGGTGGGGGGTAAAGATTGGCACAAAATTTCGTTTTCTCTGATTTGTCATCCCTCTTAAGCGACGTTCATGTCGATAAAAGATGGATAACAAATGACGATTTACAGAAATATGGCTCTGCATTCAGTATGTGATGGCTGATTTCGATTCATAAATCATGACATTTTTACTTTGTTGAAGATGTATCTTCTTTTGTGTAGCTTACTTGAAAGAGAAATATATTACCTTCGCTTAGTCAAAGAGTAGAATTTTTTTTGTTTACGTTAAGATTGTAATGAAGTATATATTTGGACATCAACAAATGTTTCGTGAACCATCCTACTGCTATTGACACTAATGCTGACTCAAGTGCCGTCGCTAACCGTGAGTATCTCGTCTGAAAAGAGATCGGAGTGGGGGCAATGGTGCTGGTGGAGGCAGAGCTGCTAACTCAGCACTCGCTAATTGGTCTCGTCTCCCACGCCCCTAGCGACAGCCATCGAAAGCTCTGTGTTCCGCCTTCATCACTGACGTAGAGGTAGCTTTTATACGAGTCCCATGTGAATAGCTTAAAAGCAGGGTTTATTTAGGTTTGCATGCCTTGTTTTATCCGAGGTATCCCTTAATGAAATACTCCTCTGTCGTTTTTTATTTCTATTTTCTAATCTGAGTCACATATTATATACATTACACGTAATTTATTTAGTTTGTTTTAATATATTTCGAATCATAGTTTTGAAATAGTGAATATTTCCAATCAATAACGTCCTTAGGCTTAAAAATAATTACCCGTTGGACACTTTTAAAGTCGATGGTCTTCATAAGTGACAATGCAGAAATTTTGGATTGATACATGTGATTTCAGTATCGACAAATTTTGTGAAACAGCATAAAAATATGATGCCTATGCAAGACTGTTTTTCCATGTAATTGCAGGAGAAGAAAATTGATGTGTAGAGGCTGTATTTGAATGAGGATCTGCTCCAGTGGACGGTCTTGCTGTTATCAGAAATGGAAATGATGCAGATTTAAGTCATCGCAATCACTTTCTGATAGAAGTAATTATATATCATACAGTAGTTAAGCTAGTTAATAAGCGAGTTATATTCTTTGAAATTCTTGATCCAACTACACCGTAATAGAAAACGCAAAGAAAAAGAAGAAAATGAGAGTGAAAGAGGAACATGAAAAAAAAGAAAAAAGAAAGAAATATTCTAAAAGGGGAAAAAACATTTACATCTTAATGCAAGTTAGAATGTTGAAGACCACTAACCACCTTATTAGAGCCATTCTATGAAACATAAGGAGAATTAATTTTTATAAATGGTCGATAACAAACCCTCGTACCTTAGTTTTACATATTGTGCTAGACATATTGCAAAGTTTAAAAATTGGTTAAAGTAAATATGCATAAAGCTTTAAGCAAATCGCAGTAATACAATAAATTCTACTTACTTGTTACTGCGTTGATTTAGATTAAAAAGAACTTCATAATAAAGTTCAGTAAAAGGATATTACAGTGATGCGACAAATTGCTTGGTTAGTAGGACAACGGAAGTAACACCAACTAGACATCCGCTTCCCGTTCACTGTCAAATGTCTGCAGCTCTCTGAAAAAAATGAACTTAAAAATAGAACCTAGAAATTCCCCTGCATCGTCGGAGGCGCGTAACCCCGAAAAAAAAAGTTATCTGCTGAAAAGTTGTGTTTGCGGGTGGAGTGCGTGTGGTGAACCAAAATGGCGCGCTTCCGGGTTTCACCGGAAGCGTTCCCTCCGCCATTCCGGCTCCTGCTCTCCGCTCTTCTTCCTCTCTTTCTGTCTCTCCCTTTCTCCCTCTCCACCCCATTCCCACGCTTCCGCTATTCCACTCAGCTCCGACCGCATGCATCGCAAAGCGGAAAACGGACTGCACCGTAATGGATGCCGCCTCCCCACGAGGCTTTTTCTTTTGTTTCGCGATATTATTTTTTCATCGCGGAACCACCATTCGGTTGTTTTTTGCAGCGACGCTACGTTGTTTCTGAGCCCGATGATATATTCTCAACAATGGGAGAAAGAAACGTTCTTAAAATACGGCAGATGTGGAGGTAGATGAGATAATACTATTTCAAATAATTGGCAAGTATTGGAATAAATGTTTGCGACTACAAGTAATACAATTCAAGAAAATTTTTTGTTTTGTTATTTATGGTGAAGCAGCTAAGTTGAATCATTTTAGAGGAGACCATATAATGACTATATATGTATATCGTTTATCTTGAAAATAATGTAACACTACTGTCTTCTGTGAAATAAAAAGTTTTAATTTTAATGAAAAATAGAAAGAAAAACAACATAAATGTAAGTCATTTATTGAACGAAACAGTTTCGGAATCCAGCCTTCTCCAGTCACGTAGAAATATGTGATTTTTATGTGCCTTTTCTAACTTTTAATAACTTTTAAGTTTTTTAATAATATATTTTGAAATATCTATATTTAAGGGTAATATATCCTTAAAACACATTTTTATGGAGAATGATAATAAATTTGTTTATTCATTCACTTTAAGAAACACTATAAAAATTATTGAGCGCGGACATGGCTACAATGTTAACAGTGATTTCACCTCATCTTCTCCATAGTGTTCTGAATCTCGTGTGTATATGATCCCCGGAAGCACATTTTCGGTTCCACAAAACTTTGGTTTGCTGCTGGTCTATTTACCGTTCCACAAATATACTATTTTAACATAATTACAATGAATGAAGTAATTTCAATTACTTTTGGAGTAATTCATATTTTATAACTTTTACGTCGAAGCCAGATATTGTACAATGTATTTTTCATCATTTGATTTCAGAATCCAACTAATTGCGTCAACATTTGTTATAACACCTTATATGTTTGAGTACAAAATAATTTCTCCGCGTATCATCTCGTATTCTCCACCCTGAAAATACTTCTGTGAGCGCGCACGCTGAAATTACAAAATACGACGCGTACTGTATTAATTCGCCATATCCAACATAACTCTCTTTCTCCTATCGTATTTTATACATCAACTTGGGATGTTTCGAGAGTAAAAAGATGAGCAATTGAAAACAATATTACTCTACCGTTGTTATTTATTCACAAAGGAGTAAATAATAAATAACGATGTACTGAAGTATGAAAGAGAACTTTGGTGCTAAAAATTCACAAGAATTTCCAATCTGCTATAATGTGGAATATTTGGGGTGAAAATGCCGAGAAAAGAAATATTTATTCGACTTTAATGAAAAGTTAAAATAATCGAACTGAATTGAAAAGGGCATTATTTGTTATGAAATATAGCATAGTTTTGGCGGGGTTGAGAGCCCGTTCGTCTGTGATTTGGCCCCGTAGTTGCCGTGGACTGTGCTTACAATATCCTGGTATTCACTCTCAAGGAAATTGCCAGTTACGCCTTCCGCACTTTCAGTCATAATCGTGTACGATCTAGCAATATATTCTAATGTTAACGCAACAAAATAAAGTTTAACTTATATAATTTACCCTAAATATAAATACAATAGAATTAAAATTTTACGGCAACTGGTGTGTTTGCTGTGCACCGCTGGGAACCGCGGATAACCAACGTCAGGACAAGGACAATATTTACATATTCTTACGTGTTTACACATATATACAGAGTTACGCAATACACAATACTCTATCTCTAAGTATTATACATATTACAGCACATTACAAATCACTTTTTCGTCTCTTCATTTTACTTTTTCATTTCTTACAATCATCGTTTTTCATTTCATCATCTACCAGAATTTAGGGACTTGTAACAGAATGAAGGAAGACCGGCAGAATCATTCTCATCCACTATTTCTAACTCAGCAATTCTTTTATCTCTCTTTCCTCCAACTGTATTGAAGAAATTTTCAAGGAGTTCCACTATCGGTGATCGATTAACATTACATCTCGCGGTCTATCCCCAAAGTTTCCCTCCTGTAGTCAAAGTTTTCTAGATCGTTCAGTTGCAACGCACTGTAAAACGATATGTATCCACTCTTCATATTCTTCGCAGAGTGGAGAAATATTATTCAATAGTATTCTCGATCTTTTTTTTTAGTTTCTAACCCCCAAACCTGAACCATGCGTAACCCGCTCTCGCGGCTTTGTTTAGCCAGTTTAATAGTTTCCTCCCCTATTGACCTGCAACGACTACCTGAACTATTAGTGAATGTTTTCCTAATCTATTTATTACAGTTATCTGTCATTCGTGATTTTATAATGCCAATTTTATTTCATTCAAATCTCCTCTGTAATTGTATAATTCTTTGTCCCACATGTTACTGGGGCTTAGACTTAATAAAAGTGTTTTTATCTTTCCCCTCCAACCTCTTTCTGTACATTCTTTGAAACAATGTTTCACAATTCCATTCGTAGAATCATTCTTGATTTCTAACCAGTATTTAAGTGCTCTTAATTTCAAACTATATCTAGTGAATATTCTCCATACTCCCGTCTCGCTCCGCAGGTTGCAGTGCTTCTCGGAAGGCCTCTCGGAGAACCTCTTTTAAATATACATTCTGTAATGGATAAAAAATGGAGTTGTTAGTGGTTTTTTTAAAATTTGGCCCCATATGCAATCACAGGTACAACTAATGAACTGTAAGTCTACGTGATATTTCGGGTACTTTAATTGAGATTTCCGTATTTCGTTCAAAGCGAATATTCCCTTACGCTTTACTATCTCTTTATGTCTATACCTGTTCAAGTTCATAGACATATTAACTCCAAGATAAGTGTATTCTTTCACAATATCAATTGTCTTTTGCTTGAACGTCCATATTTCATTTCTGCTAAAAACCTAATTATTTTTAAAAACCTTAATTTTCGTCTTGTTAGTAATAATTTTTAATTTTCTATTATCACAAAATACTTCTAAACTTTTTAGTCCCACCTGTAAACCCGGAATCGATTTTGAAAAAAATTACTAGGTCGTCTGGAAAAAGTAATCCTGGAATCGTTATCCCTGAGATTTCTAAGACTAGTGCATCAATATTGTCTCTAAGTAGATACTCCGTTAAATCGTCAATGAACAGAACGAAGAGCAACGCTGAGAGGACACATCCCTGTTTCACTCCAATATCCACAGAAAAAAAGTCACTAACAAAATGTTCGTTAAGTCTAACACACGCCTTATCTGCATTGTATATTGCTTGCAGAGCATTGATGAACTTTTGTGAAATACACTTTTCCCCCAGTTTCTCCCGGAGTTGAATCCTGTCGACAGCGTCAAATGCTTTTTGGAAGTCTACGAAAGCGCAATATAACTTTCCCCTCTTGACTGACGTCGCTTTCTCCGCAAGTGAATTTAATACATAAATGTTATCAATAGTGCTGAATTTGCTTCGAAATATCGCCTGAAGTGAGGATAGCTTGCTATGCGTTTCTACCCAGAGTGTCAACAGTTTTTGCAATATTTTACAGAACAGCTTACCCGCGACGCAGAGAAGAGATATTGCTCTGTAACTGTTTGGATCATTTATGCTCCCTTTATGTTTGTATATTGCCTGAATTACGACTCTGCTCCAACTGTCCGGAAAAGTAGACAACACATAGTTGAATATTTCTAATAAAATTAGAATATAATTATTGTAATATAATAATAGATCTTCGCTTATTACTTTTATACAGTCTGGAGGTAAACCATCCACCCCAGCCGCTTTCCCTCCCTTCATTTCTGCAATTTCTTTTTAACTTCATCTTCTGAGATTTGCCCATCTAGTTCTTGAATAGATAATATCTCTGAGTATTGAGCTTGTTCTATATGATTCGGTGAATTTTTTGAGAATATCGACGAGAAATGTCTTTCCCACTCTCCCGCCTCTATAGCATTCTGTATTCTTTGGTTTTGTCGGAGCATACGAATAGTTCACCAAGAAGAGTCTTTGAGATTTTTATTGTTTAAGATACCACGAATTCGGTTAGTTTCTGCTTCCTGTCAAGTTTTTCTCGCATTTTGAATAGTATTTTTGTAACATTTTCTTACTATTATATAATTTTGACAAAGTTCAGTACCTCATAGCAATTGAAACGTTTTTAGTGCCTGTCTGGTTCTGAATTTACCCTTTCTGCACTGTGCTGAAAACCAACTAGTGCCTTTATTATTTCGTATTTTTCCTAAATATGGTCTCATTTTCCTTCCTGCTCCTCTGAGAGTATTTTCTCTATAACCCACGGCGCTATTTATATTTGCTAATTGTAATTGTTTTCGAACACCGGTGTGCAATTTTCTGACATTTCTTTTAAAGTGTCCTATGAAATTAATTTTCTTTTCATCAGACCACTTAATAATTGCTGGCCTTCTTGAGTTCCGTGTAAACAATTGTTCTTCCTCGTGTATTTTAAGATTTATTTTTACTCCGAGTGCCATGCGTTGTGAATCAATTCTAGGTTCGATCCAAATGTCTTTGAGAAGTGCTAAAATATTTTTTGTAACTGGGTCATAATCAATAACAGTTTCTCCATTTATGTTACCTACTTTGTCTGAACCATGTCCATTTAGAATGTCTAAATTTTGTTTGTAGTAAAAATCTTAGAGTTCCTTTCCATCGTCATTGCAGTGCTTATCTTTACTATTTCTTAACATTCGATGCCAATTTTCGTCGGTTCGTGTGGTCATTTAAAAATGAGCCCGGATATTCTGCCCCGATTCGCCCATTAAAATCTTCCATTATTATAAATTGAATATTTTATCGAATAATTATTAATAATTGTGCTTAACTTGTTCAAGAAATTGTTAGTAAAGTATTTGTGTTCCCGTGATTGGCGATAAACAATTATAAGAATAAAAGTAATGCTTACACCGTTGTGACTAGTGTCTCTAATTTTCACAGCAATCGCACCATCTTATTTCTTGTGTAGTTCTTAATAGCTGTAAATCTTCTAATTTTTGCAAAGAACCGCAACCCCTCCTGTACACCAACCCCATTTACCTTTTCTCTCGAGACTCTTAGAAAATATCGTATATTAATTAATGTCATATGTCTCCTCCTTTCTACTTCAACAAGACCCAAGGTGGTTAACTTTTCGAGAAATGTCAGAAAATTTCCTTGTCTAGCCTTTCTACGAATTCCTTCAACATTCCAACATCCTATTACAAGCTCCTCATGCTTGTATCCCTAGTGCTTTGTCACCGGCCTACCTGCTTTCAACACCTTCACCGCACTTCGAGCAGGGACCCATGTTGCCAATCTCAAGCGCGTGTTGGGTCCGTCGCGTTGCGGAAGCGGTGTACGGGAAGGGGGAGGGTGGCTGACCCCTCCCTTCGTCGTGTGGGTGAAAGGTTGGCGCTGTGGTGGAGAGGCGCGTGCTGGACTTCGCAGCCCCCGGTGGTGGTGCTGGTCGAGTAGGAAGTAGTTGCCTTCGATGTTACCTGCACGGCGGACGCCGCAGCTTCAATGGAGGCGACGCTGGAGAAGCTCGTCCGAAGGTCAACCCGCTCGCCTGCGTCAGGTGCTGGTGTTACGAGGGTGGCACTGCTGGTGGTGGCGGTGACGTTGACTTCGGACGCTGACGAAGCGGTGCGTGGAGGGGTGGCCGCATCACGTGGTTTAGGAGCGATGTTGGCAACCGACGCAAGAAGTTCTGCCAAGCCGTAGCGGCGCCCATCGACAAGTAGCTTGTCAAATCTTAATGAGGCCCTATGGCTACTTTCCCTAGTTTCCTGTAAAAAAGGATCGAGCTCTCTACGAGTCTGCCTCTCCTCCATGGAGAAGTCCTCTGAGACTCGCACGTACGAGTCACTCTCATCTGCGTCGCGCGGATACTTAGCTGTGGTTTGTAGCAGCTCTTCTCTCTTCTTAAATGAAGAAAATTCGACCACTAAAGGTTGCCGCCCTCTTCTTCTTCCTGTTCTGTATGCCTTGTCGATGTCACGGTGCGATAGCTCCACATCAACTTTAGCTGCGAGGTTTCGCACCAGACGTTCAGAATCGACCCCACGACTCTCCCTCGAATTCCTCCAGACCGAAAACAACCAGGTTGGTGCGTCGAGACTGGTTCTCGAGGTAGTCGACATTTCGAGACAGAAAACAATTCTCTGTCTCTAAAGTCTTCACCCGAGACTCGAGACTCCCTATCCTCTGTTGGAAACATTTCATTTCCTCCATGAGAGCAGGCAGTCCCGCCAGTCTCTCCAACAAAACCCGGTGTTCCTCGAGAATAATGTCATACTCTGGCGGCCCAGGGTTCTGCTCCACATGACCTATCACCAAAAGTATGGCGACGACACACAACAAATACGCAGAGGTGCATAAATCAGCGCCTGGACCGTGGCCCCCGAGAGACCAGCGACCAATGGCTGCGCGCCATTGCATAATAGACACCATCATGACTATAAAAATACGTTCGAACAAGAAAATAAAATAATGATATTAAAACAATAAATGCGCCAGGATCGCTTTACTGCCGATTTCGTGTTTTCCCGTTGCTAGCCGGAATGCAGACTCTACGGTCTGGTAAACGGCTTACGGGAGCGACCTCTAAACACGTCTTCTCTCTCCGGCGTCTCGCTAGCAACTCTCAATAAAAATAAAATTGAAGTGAAGAATTCGATGCACAAGTAATCGATTGTAGACTTAAACGCAGTGTTCAGTGTGAAAATGCAATAAACAATTATATTTCATATCAATTTTCATATTTTCGGTAAATGTTCTTCACAATGGACTTAAATGGAAAACGTAAATAAACAATGCTCATAAATATCAGTAATAGCTACAAATCAAAAGCTAACTCAAACGGAATTCCTGGAAGATATATTATTTTATAAATCTTAATAACTAGCATCAGTATTGAGAAAACAGTAAAGTTCTTTTTTGTATATTATATTTTACATACAGAATAACACGAATATTCAGAAAATTCCCAAACAATTTGATAAATGAAACACTAAATTTTTGGAATCGAAAAAAATTAAAAAACCTACCATTAGATCAAACACACACTGCAAAATTCGAGCTAAAAATTATAACAACCAATATTACGTACAAAAACAAATCACAATTAACTATAATAATAAGGTCGTAACAGTTTATAATCACAATTAACCTTACCAAAACCGTATTTATTCACTACTCTTTAGCGATGATCGTGATCCATCTTTGAATAAATTTACCTATCTGAATTGTTGTTAAAAAATTGTAAACATTATTTATATGATTAGAAAGAACGCTTTAAAATATAAATAAGGAGGAGTTAGAATATTTCTGCAATTTTTATTACATCGAAAAAAAAAACAACTTCCGTCTCATGCATCTCTGCATGCTTGGCACGCAGTCAGACCAACTGTGAGATTAATCCAGTATAGGCGATACAAGCATCCTTTTTAGAGCATTCAAGTAATTTACTATTATACAAATAGTCTGTTTTGGAGGTTAAATATATGGAATATAATGCTTGTATACCTATATTTTGAAGCATTGTTTCACTATACGGAATGATGTACTCACAAGTAATTAGAAAAGTAGAGTTGAAAGATTTCATACCGTTTTGTCAACGAGATGTTTCAAGTTGAAAGTGGGAAAATTATGAACTATTTCATTTGTTGGTGTAAAAGTTTATTTATTTATATCAGAAACAAATACATAGATCTCCCCGAATCTTAACGGGGTTCAAATTCTTAACATATCCTCTTCGTATTCCTCTCCTTCACATCACTTCTACCTTGCATCACGTATTATTCNTGTCCTTTCTGGTCCATATATAGATAGCAATCATTTTTGGTCGTAAGTTCTCAGTTTCAATTAATTTTCTCGAGTTACAAATATTGTGCTTATCAATGTCTGTGTTTCTCACTATAAATTCTGTCCTTTCTGGTCCATATATAGATAGCAATCATTTTTGGTCGTAAGTTCTCAGTTTCAATTAATTTTCTCGAGTTACAAATATTGTGCTTATCAATGTCTGTGTTTCTCACTATAAATTCTGTCCTTTCTGGTCCATATATAGATAGCAATNGTTTCAAGTTGAAAGTGGGAAAATTATGAACTATTTCATTTGTTGGTGTAAAAGTTTATTTATTTATATCAGAAACAAATACATAGATCTCCCCGAATCTTAACGGGGTTCAAATTCTTAACATATCCTCTTCGTATTCCTCTCCTTCACATCACTTCTACCTTGCATCACGTATTATTCCATTTTTGGTCGTAAGTTCTCAGTTTCAATTAATTTTCTCGAGTTACAAATATTGTGCTTATCAATGTCTGTGTTTCTCACTATAAATTGTGTCCTTTCTGGCCCATATATAGATAGCAATCCCAAAACCGATGCTCCGGTGTATCTTCCTGTCCACAATCACATATATCATCTTCTGTCTTGCCTATTTTGATGTAATTGTTTGAATGGCTGTGCAAATATACAGAAAACACTTCTTTTAAGAATTGGATTATAAGAAGTCATTGCATTTGAATTAAATTTGGTCATGGCCATCCAATCGGAGAAGTATGACTGATTGTAATATTATCACGCACTCAATAATTAGTAGTATTAATGTTACAACTGAATTATGAGTATAAATATAGTTTTACCAGTATGGCGACTCTGTTGAGAAAGAATGAGAAGTGAATTTGTTAGGTCACCAATAATGGATTATAGATAACTATGTTCTTAGTGGCGCTATCTGGGGATAGCGCAAGGAAAACATAGCCTGCACATTCAAATTCGTAAAACCGGTTCAAATTAATACAAATAAAGATGCACACTCTCTCAAACATAGTACCAGAAATTTGTCCTCAAAGAATTAAACATAATGCAACAAATACCTTAAGAACTACACGTCCTTCTTCACTTTAGCATGGATTTCAGTTTCAAAATCTAAATAACAAAGATGACTAAGATCTGTTGTTGCTTTTGGGATTTTTTTGTCAACGTACGTCTGTGAAATCTTCTTTAAGACAGTGCAAACGGACTTTACTCGGGGATTAGATCAACTTTACATTCTTAATACTCGCTGGATCGGGAATTTCATCAAAACCACTTCTCCGATAGTATTTCAGAACGTGGTAAAACATGAGAAATTCTAAAGGTTCATGTAACGACATGCAACTAATAACTTACGGAGCTCAGGCAAATTTTTCCTGAAAGACACGAATAAATTTCACAGGGATATGTTCAAGTTTTTAATCTACTCTTGATCTACGAAGGAAGCAGTTTTCGATAAGGTAAGACTTCTCGCTGACAACCTCCATATTATAGTTTTCTTGATTGTGAAGTTATAAAAAATGAAACGAAACAAAACCAAAAAAGTTTCATAAGTTTAAAGAAATAATGATTAATTTAAAGAAAATGTAGCAGAAAAAAGAAACCATGGCTCACATATTAATCGCTTGTTTACACATCTCTTGTATTTTCCACATCATAATGAGAACGAACAAAGTCCATACTAAGTCAAAAACCAAATTCGCTCACACAACGCAGAGAACGGACTGAGATTGTACTTAAAAATGACGACCAATCATTTAACTTAAATTTTACGTATCCTCCCTATATATAATTAAAATACGATATATGAGGTTACGATTATTGGCATATAACCCGGCGAAAAGAGTGAGTTAAAGAAGCATTGTGCATCGAAAATATGAAAAAAAGTAAAATGAAATGTCTCATTTTAGTTAATAATGAAACTAAAATGATTTAACATAACTGGACTTGTTATTTTCGAGCAGTGATTGTCCAATTGGGTGTTTCAGGAACAAGTAGTAAACAATTGCAGACCTTCAAAATACATGGAAAGTCAAACCGACATGGTAGTGTATAGTATAGTAATATTTCTTTCTTACTTTAATGTATTTTTCCTTAAACTCTCTAAAGGATCTTAAGAATTAAAATATAATTACTTTCAGTAATCTTTCTCAAAACATCTCCAAAATTTGACTCGTAATTGAAAGGCTAACAAATTACGGGTAGATACTATCCACTGGCGAACTTCTGAATGAAGATTGAAATATGTATGAAATATCCATATTGAATCAGACCAAACACACAGAATGACATTAATTCAGAAAGATATTGTGTACCGCATAACCCAACATGAAAACAAATAACATTGATGCCTATAGTCTTACTCCAAATATTGAAGTACATTATTGTACAATTTAATGAAATTTTTTGTTGATTGTTTTATGGCTTTTAAACGAAAACGAGTCTGATTCAGTTTCTTTTATTTGATTGATTTGTCACTGTCTATATCATATTTCGTTGCATTTATTACAGTTTTGTAGAATTCTTGGAATATTATGTTGTTGCATATGGAAACTACTTCGTGGTTGAGTTCACCCACATCTCCAAACCTTTGTCGTACTGCATAAATCCTTAAGAGTAACTTCATATATCCTTTCACGTAACTTGCGATGCCAAAGTGTCCAAGGGTAAAGTGGAAACTTGAGTAAGCTTCGTGACGTTGAGAAGCAGCGAACATCAGGGGTTTATAAGTTTTGTCATTAATAAGATTATACACCCTTTCTTGTACTTAACTTCACATCTCATACAATTCAGCTGATATCACATTTAAAACATAATAGGAACACTTCATGCTCGTTATTATTATTTCTACTTAAAATATCAATCTCTTTATGCCAATAGCAATATTATGACAATATATGTCGTATATTGTATGTTGAATTTAGATACATTCCTAATGGAATGAAATGTTAGTTAATAACAGTGCCGTGAGTTCAGTTTTTCTTTTTCTTTGTATGTTGTAATTACGTTTGTAGAATTTTTAATGAAAGTAAATATACGACCTTATTTTCACAGACTCGATTTATGTTATATAATTTATTTTACTTTCTTTACAAATAACCATTTGTAATAATTTATATTTTTATTACTGGTTTCTTTTGGTCATATGACCGTACTTATAAATTGAAATGTGAAAACAAGATATTTAGACTTAAGAATAGTTTAACTACGACTTTCCGTTTTTACTTTCTCATATAGAAAGTTCTGTAATTCTGAAACAATTCGAAAGCGAGATTTCGACGGAAATATTCGTTTCAGGAATCTCTGATTCAGAAGAAGTGGTTTTTGGAATAACGTTTGTCCGTCTGTCCGTAGTGATTCTGAGTAAACGGATGAATGTATTTAATTCATATTTCGTATTTACGGTATAATTTACTTGTTGTCGGTGCACGTGCTCTAACGTTTTTTGTTGTTGTTGTTTTTTTACTTTAAAATAAAGGGTACTGCACATAAAGGTCAAAGTACTCTTTCAAATATTTCTCAAGAAACGGCTAAGACAATTTTGCTTAAAAGGTACAATTATTATGCATTACATCTGCATTAGCGGTATTTCGATTGAAAGTTTGCTATAGACGCAGTATAATAATTTCAGTTTGCTACACTTACACATTAATTTACTGTTTCAAGAAGCTAGAATAATATTTAGCATATATATGGCTAAATAAGAATGTAAATGAAGATTTTTTTTCATTTTATTCAAAACTTTTCCAGTTTGTCGGCCTAATGGCCACTACCTGGGTGTAGTACACTCTCTGTCTCTCTCTCTTCATGTCTAGTTACCTTTCTTACAAAGAAAGACAGTGATGAAAGATACATGAAGGTTTTTAATCTGTGTGAAATGTACAAAAGTCTTTAACCCTACGATGCATATGCAGGGCCTCGGTTTAACCTGGTTCAACCCTCCTTTTATGTATTCTTACCTTCATTATTTTGAACGCCTCTCATAAATTTTGAGTCAAGTTGATCCATTGGTTAGTAAAAAAATCAAATTAACTATCACTTACACGTGAATGCATATGCAGGACATCAGAAGCCCTGTACAGATTTTATAGAGTATTTGCCTAGCGAACACTCCAAATATGGAGTGAAATATTTTGGTTATGAAATGATAAATCAGCATATGCTTTTTTTTTTTTGGTTGGGGCTTTAGGGCTCGTCAACATCGAAGGTCATTAGAGCCCATGCAAGTAGGGAAAAATGCAGTTTCGCACCATAGAGAAGAGCCGTAATGACTCATCCCCGTGTGTGGGACTCGCCGAATATCTCGACCATACCCACTAAAAAACACTCCTGAAATCAACAAATATCTAAAAGAAAGATGAAAGAAAACAGAATACCAATACATTATTTCACAAAAAAGAAAAACAATTTTTAAATATTATATTTTCGAATTACAGAAACGAACGATGAACACAAAGAAGACAGTAAAGATGAAAAGGGAATGCAAATTTTAAACCCTCCCGAGAACTTGTGGGAGGAGCCCCGATCTACTCGTAAAATTCAATAGTTTATTAACATTAACCGTTTCATTTCCGAGAATTGTTGGTAAGTCTGCAACCAGACCAATTCGTCTCTGTATACTTGAGTATCTTCTGCAATCAGTTAGTAGGTGACGCACTGTCAGAGAACAGCTACACTCCTCACAAACGGGTTCATCATCAAGTAGTAAGAGATACCTATGAGTGAGAGGACAATGTCCTATGCGCAGGCGGGTCAGCAAGACCTCGTCGCGCCGGGCTGGCCTACAGGAACTGCTCCATGACTTAACAGAAGATTTGATAAGTCGGAGCTTATTCCTTTCAACAGCTAACCACTCATTGCTCCATTCACTCAGAATCCTTATCTTGACGGAATTTAGGAGACCTCGTTTTGGAATCGTGGAGAAATCCACGCGATTCCTGAGGCATGCCGTCTTTGCGGAATCGTCTGTTTCCTCATTTCCTCTGATACCCACGTGTCCGGGAACCCAGCAAAACATTATGTTCTTTCCATCACTTTGCAGAGGGAAAAGTATATCCTGGATGTTCTGGATCAGCTTATCAGCTGGATACATGTTCTGGATTGCTTGAAGGGCACTCAGCGAATCAGAACAAATCAGGAAATGTGATCCGCGGGAGCACTTTGTTGATCGCAATGCTCTCAATATGGCGTAGCACTCAGCAGTGTAAACACTGCACAAGTCGCCTAGACGGTAGCCAATGGTCTCATGGAGAAATACCACGGAGCACCCGACACCATCAGCCTGCTTCGACCCGTCGGTAAACACAGGGATACGGACCCGGTGTTTGTAGAGGATTAGCTGAAAGTATATCCTCAACATCGGAGCAGGAGTGTTCTTCTTGTCATGATGCAGAAGAACGAAAATAATCTTCGCCTTGTGCAAAGCCCAAGGGGGAGACTTACGAAAACCTTGATGTAAGACATTAGGTGTGCTTAAATTTAAGGTTTCCAAAATTTGTTTGCAGCGATATCCAAAAGGTTTGGTTGCTCTCAGTCTGTTGTTGTAGAAACGGATGGAAGAAGAAGATGGATGAAAAACCGCGTTGTGCACCAGATTGTCGGGTAAAGTTTGCAAGTGGCAAAAGTGTCGTAGCATGAGGATTTGCCGCCGGAGGGAAAGAGATGGTTCCCTACTCTCGACATACAAACTTGGAATGGGACTAGTGCGGTATGCTCCCGTAACTAGTCGAATTCCTGCATGGAGGACACTATCCAACTTCTTTAAATAGCTTGCACGAGCAGAGCTGTATACAACGCAGCCATAATCGAGCGGAGATCTTATGAATGCTCGATAAAACTGGTGCAGGGAGTAGCGATCAGCGCCCCATTCCCTGCTACTCAGGCACTTCAATAAATTCAGAGATTTTAATGTTCTTGCTCTTAGGTCTGTTAGATGTTCAATCTAATTCAATCTCTGATCAAAGATTAGACCTAAGTATTTCAAAAAAGGATAGAATTTGAGAACGTTGGTTCCCAGGGTGAGGTGAGGTTCTGCCAGAAGGCTTGGTCTCCTACTGAAAAGAACACAGCGTGTTTTCTCAGCAGAGAAACGTAAACCTGTCGTTTTCGATCAGTGGTATAATCTATTAAGGACGAGTTGGATTTGTCGCTCCCCACCTGTGACACTCTGTGATGAACAAAAGATAGCAAATTCATCGACAAAAAGAGAGTGTAAAACAGGATTCTTTACAGCAGGCGTTATGCTGTTTATGGCCACTGCAAATAAGGTCACATTCAAGACTGAGCCCTGAGGAACACCGTTCTCTTGAAGGAGATCCAAGGTGTCTCTTCCAATTCTATAGCGAAAGGAACGTTGATCCAAAAAGGACATGAGCATCAGAGGAAGACGTCCTCTAAATCCCCAGGCATAGAGTTGTTGTAAAATGCCATGACGCCAAGTAGTATCGTAAGCCTTCTCGATGTCAAAGAATATTCCGATGAGATGTTGTCTTCGGACGAAAGCAACTTGAATTGCTGATTCCAGGAGAAGTAAGTTGTCCAGGGTGGAATGGAATTTCCTGAAACCACACTGAGATCGACTCAGCAAGTCATGCCGCTCAAGATACCAGACGAGACGTCGGTTGATAATTCTCTCCAGAGTTTTACCAACACAACTCGTCAAGGCAATGCTTCGATAACTACTAATATATGCTATTGACGGATCTCTTTATACGGGGAGGAAACGACATGAGCCTATTCAGAAACAACTTGGACTGAATGTGGTAAAAGATTTAGCTAAAAGTATCAAAGGATCATGTAGAAACGTTACAAGGGATAAATTTTTACCAGCATCTAATTAGAAGAAGATATGCTGCAGAAACAAGTCACAATTGTAGAGACAATCAAGAAAAACAAGCCTGAAATACCCAACCAGATGAAATCTTTTGCCTCAAGACGGGATTTTGTAAAAGTTGTAGAGTAGTCTAAAATAAACGTCAGGAGTCAAATTCCTAATCTTCCAAAACGAACGAACAACTCAAGCCATGGAAAGATGCGGTATTGGGAAGATTACATCACTCAGCTCTCTCGAACAAGAGAAAGAGGTGTAAATATTGTCCTTACAACAAAGAGGAACATGTGGGTCCCATTATGTAACCATCCCCAATAACGGGGTGTCCACCCCCATCCATATATCAATTTCCTGAGTGACCGCGAGAAAATATTCTACGTGAATAAGATAAGGAATTGCTTGGTGTCTTAGCAAGCAAATGTTCAAGTGAGTCGCTCCACTAATGTTCCGTTTTTTGATAAAAAGTTGGTAATAGTGCCATCTTACACCCTAATGGCAATAAATGCAATGCTTTCATCACGAATCAATCGATTGAATCGTGAGAAAACCCAAATTCTCCAAAAGGCTGTAACGATCTTGACGAGCTCTAAAGCCTTAAAGTCTGTATACGTGAAACTAGCTCTCCCTAACATTTTGAAGTGTGACATTTTTGCTGGAATTTTTCGTAAATTGCATTTCTCTTCACTTTGAGGTATCCCACCACGATGGAGCCGTCACAGACAGCTCCCAATAAGGGAGTGTCTCGATAAAACAGGAAGTTATGGAGCGATAAATTTACTGCGTCGGCAATTTTGTGTGGTTTTGCATCACTATTTTGACAATCACATTGAATTTAATTGTAATTCAGACCACGAGAACTGCTCTTTCGGAACTAGAGATGTTTCAAGTAATGACAATTATGTTGCTAAGTGAGGAAAATCCCATGTGGAAACCCCACCTCGTTTATTTTAGTCTGCAATTGAACCTAGAATATTCTGAGATGTTGCGTATACAGAGAAAGAATTACACTAGTATTTCATTATTGCTGTCCGTATGTATGATGGGAGAATGTTATTTTGAAGGAAGAATGGCGTTATGTTCAACTTTAACCGGGGAGAAACTGTTTTTACATCAAAACTAGTTTACATACTGACAGGTATATTTACATTTTATACGAGTTGATACGTCAAATTCTCAAAGTTCCCTGATATCACCTAGTAGTTAATTTCTGAGGTTATGTTCTTGTGTGAAACTTGAGGTAAGACCATGCAACTAATATCGCGCGTATAATAAGCCACTGCTTCAGAACTTCTAATTAAACTAGTCTACAGAGTTCCATCCTTTGCACGCAGCACATTCCAGGACCGCTATGCACGCCCTTTTGAGAAGCACAGTATCCTTGAGTGACGTTGTGCGCGACCCACCGACGGCTTCTTTGAGCTTTATACTGCGCTTAATACTCCTGTGTGGTTACATTCTTGTTCACGAGGATATATTCAAAAGGTTGAAGGTCATTTTCAGTAAAAGTTAAAAAATTAGAGAGAGGAGAAAGTCAGGTTTTGCTACTTACTTAATTCTATTGTTGGATATATTTTGATTGAATATGATAAAATGTGTTTATGTGATGACTTTGATAATGTGATATTGCTTTTTTAATTTTCACTTGATGTGTTCTGTTTTGTGTGTGTGTGTGTGGGGCTTCACGTCTCGTCGACATCGAAGTCATTAGAGCCCTAAAATGCTGTACAGGTAGGGAAAATGCAGTTACGCACAAAGGAGAGTCAACATGACTCTCCCTGCGTGGGGGGGCCCGCCGAACAACTCAACTACACCCACCAAAAACCCTCCTGATTTACAATATATCAAAATATATCTCAAAACATGGAGGACAAAAAATGAGAGGGGGACAAAAAAATGAGGAAAATGAAAGATACCCTAGCCCTAATAGCGTCGGAATCGAAAAGAACAAGAGGTGACCAAGGAAGGTCAGGAAAGAGAAAGGAAGGAGCCTTACACAAGTAACTAGAAGTAATTCCAGACTCAGCTCGGAGCCCCGTGTTCGCCAAACACGTACTTACTAGATGTAAGTCCCCTGGGGGGTTGTGCTGTTTATGGGAGTATTTTTATTACATTGATGACTTAGTACTGTTTTATTGGAGATTATACGTATCACTAAAAACAGAAATAAATGTTGTTTTTTTGGTGGGGTTTTAAGTTCTCGTCAACAGCAAGGTGATTAGAGCCCATAGTAATAAATGGTAACATCTGCTTTGTAAAATGAGAAAGTAAGACACAACTGTTTGTAGAAGCTCATTATTTTTCTTTTTTATGAATATTATTACTATCGACAAATTGAAAAAATACACGATATCACATTCACAATGATAGTACACAAAGGAAATAATATTGTGTCATATTTTCATATTAATTCTGAAAATTTTGATCTTAGATTTAAAAAATAGTTATATCTGGAACGCATAGCAATTTTATGAACTGATAGATATTTATAAAACTTAGTGAAATTGGTGAAACAAGCAATATGGGGTCGTGTGTTATTTGAATTTTTTACTCGTCACTTTCATACGTAAGTTTGGACATCTTTTCGATCACGTTATATGTTAACATAGTGCAACAAGAAAAAAAAATCATTACTAACGAAGATATCTGTAATAACATGAATTTTTCAAATATTTCATATTCATTGCGAGTATTATCATAATAAATATCCTAAAGAAAGAAAGTTTTTAAGCCTGGGGCATAAAACAACGTGTAATCAGCTCTGGAGAAAATGAACTACAAGACATCTGCGGGGTTCCTTTTTACCAGAAGTCTCGAATGACTTGAAATGATCGAAGCTTGAAATGATCTTGTTTACATACCGTACTTCTATTAATTCGTGATTTCAATCATGTCGAGATACTGAATTGTTGTTTATATATGGAAACGCAATGAAAGGAAATAAGCAATTATTGAGATACTGAGAATGTTCATCACTCATTGAATTTGGCACTTAATTCAATTAATATGCCGCAATTCACACGAAGGATTTAATTTTTTTACTAATTGGGGAAGTCCGACAATACTGACAATTCAACAGTGAAGGCCAATACTAGTCCTCACAACTGTTACTAGGTAAAGGCGGTTTACGAGTATCATGTATGACAGTAAATATTACCCAACAATGTATACCGAATTTAGGTTGGTGCTATGAAGGCTGTGACTGAATCAATGTGATTGTGATTTTCCGGCGTACGTAGAGTTATTTCTAAGCGGCTGCACCTGATTTTTAGGTGATATTTCTGTAACTTTTCTTTTATACTCGTATATATTCTCTAAAGACTCTCTACTTGGAAAAATATTACCAACATCTTCAACAATCAATAAGCTATGCACCACGGGCATTTACAACTTTGTGCCGTTCGAGGAGTACGGTCACTAATAATTAGTTTGAAATAAAACAAAATCATTTTCTTTTAACTTTTCAAGATCATATGACTTGCAGTAAGTGGATTGGGAAACGCATAAAAAGGTTGGTTTATGTTTGAATCACTAAAGTGACCAAACGCTGAGACCTTTCATGTTTCACGGTGTCCGTCTCAGGACCATCAGACCTTTCATCGTATTTCTATATGGAAAAGTGTAAGAAGTTTTTTGATGATGGCATTAACAAAAACTTGGTTTTATATATGACCTAACTAGATATTCAATTCATATCCCTGAGAAAGGAAGAGCTTTTGCGATTTGTTTGTTTCTTTGTTGTTGTTGTTTTTGGGAAATGTAGCGTGCTATTGAAGCTTATCTACAAGGGGCGATAGGATGTAGGAGGTGTGTGGTGGGGGATATTGTTAGTAGGTGGGCCGATTATCTTGGTTTACCAACAACTGGGCCCACATGGAGGTGTTCGTGGGAGCAGTTAGCAATAGTAAAAGTTAGTGATACTAGGAGTAGTACGAGATGAATAGAAGGAGGAGGATTTGCTGTTCGTCACAGCTATACATGAACTGGAACATTAAAGCGAAAAACTACAAATCTTTTCTGGTCCCGCCAGGAATCGAACCCGGTGTGCTGACGAGTGAGCAAGCTAGTTCCTGAGTCACTGGAGGGTATTTGCAGTTTGTGGTTCATTTGAAGGCACCTCCCGGGTTTTCAAAGGGCACCATAAGTTTTACTATAACTTCATGGTGCATATCCCAAGCTGCCTTCTAGAAGTTCTGAGACAAAAATCCTTTTTAAGAGCTTCAACACGTCACCTGAGGAGCTGTTTTTGCAAAAAATGATTGTGTTATTCGATTTTCAATACGTAAAATCATACTATATTATGAAAATTGGAAGAACATTTATTGATTAAGTGAAAATTCAACTCTCGGTTCATCTAAAAAAATACCGATTGAGAGCGTTTAGGGGAACAAATTATTTATATCAAAAGTGAAGGTAATCGTTATACACTACAGAGTTGGAGCTTAAGTTCTTCTCTTCTCTGGTTCTTCATAAATACATACGTAGTTATACGATTTACATTCGACTCGGGACCAAACTGCCACTTACGTACATCGACAGTTGAAATTGCGGATGCATAAATCATGTCAATAAATATCGTGATTCATAGATCTTATGCAAAGCATATCGTATTTTATATTGGAGTAGTAAGTATTCTGTTTTAATTAATATGTTTCTGGTATAAATTAACCGATTTTTAGGAATAATAGATTTTTGTACATTTAAGATAACCTTTGAACACACTTGACTTGGGAATCATAAAATTATACTTATTTTTCGTATAGATAATTAAATTTATTTTAATCTTCTTGGTTTTGTATGTCACTAACTATTTCACCATGTATTCTACATTACTTTCCGTCTTTTGAAATAGGTTCAACGAAAAAGAGTGTTTCTACTTTCTACAATATATCCATTGAAAGAAAGAATACGTGTCTTGTTTGGTAATTAAAAACTTATTTTCTGCTCTCTGCCCATTACGTTAAATGGATATATGAGTTTCTCAACCAGTGTATTAGCCACTGAATTGTCTGGACCTGCACGTATCCTCTAAACTCCATCCCCTGCAGACATGACAAGACGAGTCAATGTCTGCCACATGTGGCACTCTATCCCCTCGACCTAACGAATTCCTCGTCCTTAGTTACTCCCATGAGAGAGTTCTCAGGAGGCGGTGGAATGAACCGTTTCGCTCAAACTGTTCTAGCACACGGAGATAATCTCGACATCGGGGACCTCCGTGGCAACTTACAGAGCCCCCTGGCGGCGTCCTCTCTAACTAGGCGTCGCTGCGGGCGAGCGTCAAGCTCTCATTTACATCACGTGACACGTTTCAAGTCACTGGAGGACAGGGCAAACGCGTGGGTGGGCTTATTGAGGGAATTACCAAGAGAAGAAAAAGATTTCTATCGAATGAATTCGTCAACAGATGCTGTTATAAGAAGTTCTAATTTTCAAGCAATGCTCTGAATCCATGTACGTTTGTTGAAATTATTAAGACACCTCGCGAAGTCTATTGTCTCTGAACGATTCGTGTAAATAAAATAATTACTTATCTAATAATAATGTGGTATATTTTTAATATGTTGAATATAAAACTGGTGGAAGAATTAAATTACATAGTATGTCGTCAACAAAGTGTTTTTTTACTGCGTAAGACCACGCACTAATTTATTCTTCGGAAGAAACCAGGGTAAATTAAGTATAGGAAGGACTTACATTGATGTTAATATTGTGACTTCTCACATCTCTAGAATTTATAATCAAGTAATAGCAATAAGAGTAGTAGGTTAGTAATGCTATTTAAATCCAATTATTTTACTCTCTCTCTCTTTCTAAATATATATATAAAATCATGTATATTCATTTTTAAGTTTCCTCACGTAAAATTACAGACATAAAAATTGTAAGAAAAACAATAATGATATTTTTAAATATTTTTTGTGAAAGATAATATTACTGGAGCTGGAAATAAATTAAAAATAATACCGATAAAAAATGAATTTTTAGATTTACTACACAGGCGCACACACAAAAATTCGTCTGTTTCAAAGACTAAACGATTGCATCGAATGTGTATTTTTACACTCCTAATCAGTGACCAGAATTGCTCCATCTCTCCCCAGTTGTTTTTCACGATTAAACAAATTGCGAGGGTGATGGAGCAAAATCTTAGCTACTGATCCGCATCCATTTTATGTGTTGAATCTCTGTTTCAGGTGGGTGACCAAGAAGTAATATCGAAATTTCCAGTATTCAGGTAACATAATTTTCTAATTATTAAATTTCCTTGGGATACATTTATCAAATCACATGGGAAATGACTCCGAGAAAGCGTAGACATACGGCACCAATCAATCAATTGATTCCTGAAAACATCGCTTATCGCTTAGAATCAAAAACAGATGTTCCATAAGAAATTATTATTATTATTGACATAGTAAATGAGATAAATACGAATAACTAATTGTAAATAAAAATGTAATGAAGTTTATGAGGGGAAAATATGATAAAAAGTATCTTTTTGGTTGCAACAAATATTCAGGAATAACGTTTTGTCAACTTTACAAATGGTCAATTTCCTCACTACATGATTAAAATAAACATTTCAAAATAATCTGTTCTTTCTCACATATATAT
>NNCF01126917.1:511398-552954 GCA_002313205.1 Laupala kohalensis | reverse complement strand
ATAAAATTATATTTATGTAAAAATCTTAAAATCCCTGGAAAAACAATATGATGAACATTGGGATTAATAATTTCTGCGAATATATGACAATCTGAAAGTCATTCGAGATGGGCTTTGGCAAATTTTCTCTCTCTCTCTCTCGGAACATTAATATTTCAGGTTGTTATTCATGTGACGAGTATTGCTTGTGAGAGTAAGTGATCCGTGTAAATAGGCGATATACATTCCACGCGCGTATGATTTCGTTGAATTCTGGGCGCTATATACACGCCCCACATTCATCCAATGCAACACGCACTAATTGATGCCTTGCATCGTAATATGCAGGGATTGTTTCGTTCGTCGAAACACACATTTGTAATATTTCGCTTTGTCAGGGAGTTTGGTTTCCAGTATATTCCGTGTCGCTTGTATTTTGCGAAGGAACTACGGTGCTTCAAAGGTAGGGCATTGCGTTTGAATATTGTATGATTTATTCAAATTACTTTGAATATTGATTATCCACCTATGTTCGACCATTGACGGAATCATGATTACTGTTTTGTTTTTTTGTAATTTGTTATATATTAATTCTTTACTATATGCCCTGAATAGCAGTTTTACCCAATGATTTTTTCGCGTAAAGTGAGTATATTGTAAAAAAAAAGTAGATATGAAACAAAAATAAATATACATTTTACTCGTAAATTTTTATTTCATTACTATTACAATAAAATTAATATTTTATTTTATTGACTGGTACATATTTTGAGAAAGATTTTGATGTAGGTATTAGAATCAAAACTTATACGACGATAATAATTTAATTATTGAAAAGTAAATTTGATTTTCGGGAAGAGAATTGTTATTTTTTCCTTTTTGTAAATTTTAAATGACTTTTTAGTATTGATGATTGTTCTAATATTTCGTGGATATATCTCTGATTTCGATTAGCTCGAAATTCCAGGGATCAGATAAATCGTACCCTTCCCCCATAACTGCGAAACTGTATTATTTGAAACACGCATTTTCGTATTAATGCGTTTTGGAATATTTATACCTTTGTTCCCGCGAAATTGCAGCTTTAATCACAATAAACAATACGTAAGGATCATTAGGTTTATTATAATGCATTGTTTATTAATAATATACACTATGTCATTTGCGCGAAGAAGAAAAACTCAAATATTGCCTGATGTTATGACAAATAATTTAAGACACAGTAAAGAAATTTTTTTTATAATGTATATTTCCCCTACTGTTATTGCATAATATATGTTCCCCTCACTACAGTTTAAATGTTTACATAATATTGTGAACGTTGTAACAATTAAACTTTCAACAAAAGATTTTATAATGAAGAATTTTCGATTGTCTTTTATATTCGGTAAATATATCCTTCTCATCACTGTGTGTCTTCATTAAAGACAATCATTATAAATGCAGAATTACTGGTACACAATTCTTCTTTAATTACATTTGATTATTACATTTCCAACATTATTTTATCAAAATGTATTACATGGATTATCATAACATTGGTGTTAGCGAGAATAAAAAATAAAATAATATTTTACATTTAGAACAATTTCCATATCATTTTTAAAGTTTGTTGAATCCCATCCCTTAAAAATTAAAGACACTTACTAAAAATATTCTGCTCTTGATACCTAACAACTTATATTAGTAAAAAATTAATGAAGGTTGTATTGATTATGACACGTTCTTTTGTCTTATTCATTTCTTTAAACATCTGACAAAAATGTTTTGGTTGAAAAAATCGGCATTACAATCATATTTTTGTATTCTAACAATCAAGTTGTTGTATACTTCTTACTTCAGAAAATAGTAAAAATATAATCTGAACATTACAAAATTTAAAGTATCATTTAGGTCTTCAGATCTTCTGCACACACACAAGATCCTATAAAAATTAAAATACACTCTATCATTGAAATGTGAAGTTGCAAGATTTATTGATTTTGCTAAATTAATTGATATAAACTCCGGTTCACATAAAATATAATAAATATTAAAATAAGTAGCTTATAATATAACTTTTATGAGATGATTTTTGATTTATTTAATGGTAGATATGTTCATCAATTTAATAAATATATACCTAGGAAAATGAATATTATTTTAAATCTCGTGCAGAAACCTTTGAAGTACCATCTAGAATAACATGAAAAGGTAATAGGTATGAGCAGTATTAAAAATTAAGTGAAAATATATAAAACAATTTCGTAAGTTCTAGAATAGTTTTCAGAATAAATAATGGGAGCAATTACGTTGAAGACCACTTTGACTTCTCCATTCTCCTTCGATGCACTGAAGCCCGGTTCGTCACAATAATGGAATACGACGCAACGGGTCGTGATATTGCATGGACTGTGAAGCATGTATGGGATCAAAGAGGCCACGCCTCGTAGACGAAGACTAAGACAGAAGCTGGGGTTGTGGCATGTTTGCTTGGATCAGGTTAACCTCACATCGTTTATACTCAGTCCTAGCATGTAAGAAGATTAATTGCTACATTCTGAAGTCTAGCTCCCGCTTAATGGTTGGCTCTGTGAGTTAGTTCATGCTTCGGCGGATGATACAGCTCTGGACTTAACCTAAGTATATTTGGTTGGATTTGTATCACCACATTTAACACGACTCTGTTTAAATAATCATTCTTACACAAGCGGTAAATCAATCTTAAGAATTTGTTTTCGCACTTTTCAAAGGTTTCAAGATTTAGTGCAAAATTGCAATGCTTATAATAGATTTCGATAAATTATGGCATGGCAAGGAGGTTGCTCTCCTTGAAGTTTATTTCAAGACGTTTGAAAATAACTTTACGAGCTGAATAATTGATATGGGAAGTTGTGGATGTCGTTTTGAATAAATCTTAATTTTGAGAAATAAATTTTTACGCTTAGACCAATGGGGTGTCAATTCCTTAGGATCAGAGAAAATAATATTTCCTCCATTTAATAATTTTCATTAACAATTGATTCTTACCATGTACATTGAAAATTATTGCGAACATCGTCTTATATAACTTCAAAATTTAGAGTTAGAGTCATGAAATAAGGTAGAGAAATTAGGTAGTTGTTTAGTATTATAGATGAACGAAGTTTAATTAATGTTGCTGTTCAACGGAATAGGTTAGATAATACGATAAATTTGACGTCCTAAATCATATTAGAGCATGGTCCGTAGTTAACTGAAGACTGGAGAAGACTCTCGAAAATAAGATTTAAGTTTATTTTAAAAATAATAGAGCGTTTGTTATATCACTCATTAGACAGGTAAAAGAGAAAACTGGAAATAAGTGTTATAATACGAGACGTGAATTTTTTTCCACGAACATTCACTCTTTCATTCATCTGGTACTCACCTTAGAGACATGTCAGGAAGAAACTATTCGACGATTAATTTCGTTCTTCAAAAACTAGGCATCGCATTATTTAATTCACAGCTTCCGCCGTAACGGGACAAAATTCACGAAGATAACTTTCGACCAGGTGAAAATGGCGACGAGCCGGGAACCGAATCCGGGACTTTGATCGCAGGGACTCGTCGCCATTTTCACCTGACCGAAAGTTATCACATATCTTCTCCACGTGTAGCGCACACGGAAGAAATATGTACAAAATTCATGAAGTTAATGTAAATTTAATTTTCATAATTTATGATTTGTTCTGAAAATGTTCCAACATACTCTGAAAACATTTAATCTTCGACCATGATGCTTCATCATACCTTCCTTTCTAACTTCCTCGTGTACCTCCAAAAAAGAATTATTTAAATTGAAATATACAAACTTTCCACCAAAGTTTAGTATTATACAGTCGTTACGCTCCGTGTTAAATTCGCTATGCTGGCTAGCAGCAAGCGTCGTTTGTCCTATTGCCTTCGTCGTAGCTCTATCGGCCGACAGCGATAACTCACCGCCGCTATACACTGGGGAAAAACGCGAAACGCTTGAAAGAAGAGGTTCACCAAATGTTAGTGCTGCTATTACCAATTTAGCCACTGTGCATCGAACTGCAAATTTTTTTTTGGTTTTTGTCCTGACTGCGCTTACACTTCAGCATAACTGAAATCAATTGAAGAAAATATATTCATATTATCTTTAACTGATATGTTATTAATACTTTTTACTTTCTCACATACGTAGTATATAGAAAGTATTGTAATCGTGAAAAAATTCGAAAACGAGGTTTTTACGGAAATATCCGTTTTGGAGACACCTGATTCCGAAAAAGTGGTTTATGGCATAACGTCCGTGCGTCCGTCAGTCTGTGCGCAGCGATTCTGAGTAAATGGATGAATCAATTTAATTCACATTTCGTATTTACGATAATTTTACTTTTCCGAATGTTGTTGTTAACCTGTGCATGCTGTGTGTCGTATTGACATGTTGGTGCATACAATTTGATGAGTGCGGATGTTATTTTATATTATTACTTATCGTTTGAAGAATTAACTTGGTGACATGTTTTCTTGTCTTGAAGGTAACATGTTTTCTTGTGATGAAAATTCTTTTTGTTTAATTCAATGTTTTATAGCAGTTTCAAACGTTAAAAATATTGTATTAAATAATATATTTTAACACGTAGAGAATTTTTAGAGGAGATAGATATGGGGCATTACCAAATAAGAGAAAATAAATAAAACAAACTGTAACACCTATTTCCCCGAAATTAATCATAGATATGATTAATTTTAATTAATATAATTTGCAAAGAAATCAACTTATCAGTTTCCTTAATTAATTAAATTAATTGCTTGTTAACTTAATTTAATTTGTTAGCTTAACTTAATCTCGCGATAATAATATCCTAATTTTCTTTGTTTATTTATTGATATATCTTTGAAATATAATATAAATCTTACTGCTCTTATCTCCTCCAAAAACGAAAGAACTGAAATTATATATTAGAGATTCTTTTATATAAACGCCAGTAAAGAACTGAAATTGTATATTAGAGATTCTTTTATATAAACGCCAGTAAAATTACTTCTTAAATAAACTTTTTAAATAGGGTAAAATGAAGACCAAAATATATAGTAACATGTTAAAAACAACCCTCTCCTAAAAGAATGCTTTAACATCGCCCTCTAGAGCAGACCGAGAAACGTATTTGAGAAAGTATGTGCAATGATTTTCCACCACTAGTTTCTTCTGTTTCTTTAGTCAATCACTGACGTGAATTAGAAGAAACGGGGTTCAATACACCGAGAATTATTTTGGATGTAGTTTGTTATTATCATTCTTAATGAAGGTTTATATTATTAAATGGTACCAATATTTGTAGAGAAATATATAAGTTATTGGAACGAATATTACTAATGATACACATTTATATTGATAAATGTAGATAATATATCATTGTTATAAAAGATTCATATCTCGTGAAAAAAAATATATACCCTGACATTTATTGGTTTTAAACCCTAAAGTTCTCGCGCGGATGCCGTCATCCATGTGAAGTTATCCTTCTTCTAAATACTGACGTGGCAACACGTCGTACGTTCAGATTAATAAACTTAAACATGATTGATAAACAAATATCGCGTAGTTTTCTTGGAATTCTGCAATAATGAGTGTTGGATGAAATGCGTCATCCACGCGATTTATTCTGCACTTTAATAGTGTATTTCATGAACCACTTAAATATACAAATTGTATTTATGGATAGAGAACTGTTATTTAGTTGACCATACATAAAAAGTATTAAAAAATATTCATTATTATTTCTTCTTTTAAAATAGAGGACATATGACATCCACGTGTCGTCTGTGATCCATTCACAAGCTACTATTTCCGTGAGTATTTTTGATTGACGTAAATTATTTAACGAGCTATTTATTTATGAAAATTACAATTACATTTATATTTAAGATTCCTATTAATTCACAAATGCTAATAAAATGTTTCTTCATAACTTAAATTCCTACCCTGACTGTGAGTGTCACAATTGATTCGTAACCAAGACTACAGCGTAGTGTTGCCAAATGTAAGATCATTATCGTTTTCTATGTTAAGTTAGCCATGTGTACAATGTACGATTTGACTCTGTATGATAAGGTCAACTGTACGATAATTTCAATCTCAAACCATTACATCCAACACCTATTATGCAGAGTATATTGTTAGACGAGTATCACTGTGTTACGCAGTTAGGCCTCGTCAGAACATTGATAATGTCATCTAATCTAACAACGTACGCTGCGTAAATGAGGCTGAGTTGGTGTTCGATTTTATTAACACGACAGTGGTAATCCACGAGAATGGACGAATTTTCTCGGATTAATCGCTTCTAATAGTGGGCGTAGCAAGTTCAGTGTTGGAGGTTCGTGTTCTGCTTAGAAATATATTAAAATTTTCAGTAAAAAATTACATGGGTTTTAAAAAGTTATTATGCTGGTGAATGTTGGAAGCATGGAATAGCCCGAGGGAAACAACCAACGCGTGGAATGATATTACGGATGGGTGCGCATTCATTACTAATTTATTATTTAATAAAACTATTTTAATGTTATGCAATTTGCCAGGTTCAAACACTGTTATACAAGTAATTAATTTCATTTGAACGAGTAACAAAACTGTCCTCGTTTCCTTTCTGTCTCCCCACTATTTTAAGAACTAGGTTTTTTTAAATCTCTAATTACCCACTTTAAAGAAATGTTATACTTAGGGGAAAGAGTGGTAACAAGACATTAACGGAATAATAAGAAAAAGCAATTTTTATTTAATTATAAAAATACAGTTTTTTACGGTTGTACGAAAAGCAGATCAATGTTATTCAACAGTGTTGATCCACAATTATTCGTGGCACAGTGCATAAACGGAAAATAACTTCTGGAAGCCAACGCGGTAAGTACCTGATCAGGTCCATGAAAACATTAGTGAACAAAGCTATCAATGATGTAATTCGTGAAAACAGGATGTACAGAGTTGAGTTTCGTTTAAAAATGAGAGTGTAAGTGTTATTTCAAATCATCCATACCTCCCTGCCCAACCCTGTATAACGGGCTCTAATGATAATTTAGGAAGGCTCTTACGATAATTCTCAGTCTTGAAGACCTGGCAACACCGCCACTGCAGGATTGATATTGGTATATTTATTTGAAGTTATTCGTGTTATTACTATAATTATTTGAATTTCATCAACCTTCAGTGCTACTTCTTTACAAAGTACGACAGTTTATGAATTTGTCCACAGGTGTGTCTGATGAATATCTTATGAGATTCCATAAAAGACCAGAAGATGACTTCGCCGATTTAACGGTTGCCCGAAGACGTTTCACGAGAGACATAAAATCGCCGGCGATAGGTATTCGATCGATGGGGAGGTCGAACAGAGCGGCGAAATTCGGCGACTGCCATCTACCAGGCATTGCATTCACTTTACTACTCGCAATGAAAATAAAATGTTTTTGAAATCTTTAAACGATCGATAAAAAAGAATTATTATATTCGTAATCATTTTATTTTCCTAGTCCAAACAGAAGGGAATGCACAAGAACTGCAATATTGTGTAACGCTAAAATTGGATATAAATTCAACATTATTGCGTATTTCTATTTTCTGTTTCTTCTTCTTTGTTTCTTATGGAGTGTCCTGGTATGTTTCACGTAATATAGGTGTTTTACAAGTATTTTACAGCAGCGTTCCTTCTCTGACACTATTTTGAAAGTATCAAGTGTGTCGTATAGTTTTTGAATTAATTAAGTGAAGAATTAGTACTTCAGATATAGACTATGTCTAATACGACCTTCGCTCTCAGAGCTACTTGTAAAATATGGCAAGTCCTCACCACATCCTTATACTTATTCGTACGTTCTCTGTAATGTTTATTCATAAACTTCTATTCTGTAATGTTGGTTCCATAAATTTCAGGTCTCCTCCAATTATATTAACTATTTTTACGTTAAGAAGAAGAGTTTGGAAACTGCATCAAACGTAATATGTATTATTGTCAGACTGGAATAGCTTTTTTAATCGTTACAACGTCACGTGTCAAACACATCTGAAGAAACCCTCAGCGATTTAGTGGTGTAGTGACCTTACCACCAGGTGGTGATGAGATGGAGACCAGCGTCCTTTTCCGACCGGTTGGACAAAATTTAGACCGTATACGAATTTTGCAGCAGACTTAATGATTGTGAGAAACGTATTAAAAATCTTTCTTGTCCACAAAGATCTCTCTCTTCCCATGTTGCGAGGCTCCTTCCTTTCTCTTTCCTGACCTCCCTTGGTCACCTCTTGTTCTTTTCGATCCCGACGCTATTAAGGCTAGGGTATCTTTCATTTTCCTCTTCCCCCAGGGGACTTACATCTAGTAAGTACGTGTTTGGCGAACACGGGGCCGCGAGCNGTTTTGAGTTGTAATGCAGGAGGGTTTTTAGTGGGTATGGCTGAGTCTTTCGGTGAGTCCCACACGCGGGGAGAGTCATGTTGGCTCTCCCTAGTGCGTAACTGCATTTTCCCTACCTGTACAAGTTTTAAGGGCTCGATGTTGACGAGCTCTAAAGCCCCACAAAAAAAATATTCCCTCGTTATTCTCTAGAAAGGTCTCGAGTAATCAACCCATCGAGACGAACTTCCTCGAGGTTTCCACGTTTGACGTCACGAAGTTAGTGACATAAAATCCGCAAAAATAATATTCGTGTTAATAAAAGGAATGTGTGTATGTATGAACATAATTATAAGAATCTCACCTATGACCGTGTATGAGATTATCTTTGTATATTTTTATTTTTTATGAAATATTCCGTTTGGGTGTAAATTAGTCCGTAAACATCGCACGTCGTGAAGTTTATCCTGTATCGATTACGAATAAAATATTACTTAACATTTTCATTACGCCATATACGTCTATATCAACAAATATTGATTCCCATTTATCTGGTGCTGTATTATTAGCTTCTGTATCCAGGATATAAAAGAAAGCTCGAGCGCACGGATATGGAAGTCTTCCAACGAGACGTCATCTCAGTTAGGTGATGTGGATTGAGACAGCAGAAGCTTCATATGTGTTTGAGAGCGTATAAACGTTTTATAGATGATTGCACTATTATAACAAATGACACTTAAATATATTTTTAAACAATACCGTACCAATTCGTTGAAATTTCATGACCGTTAAGAAGAAGACCTTGAAGTCAAACAATTTAAATAAAAACAAATCGTTTAGTGTTTCCTGTTTTCCGTCGGTTTTAGGATTATGTACTGAAGAACAATAAATCGAACATTTAATTTATTCAAGTACAAATACTAACACCTTTATCGCACTAAAATTCATATGAATTCGTGTAATGGAATCATTTATGATTTATATTTTAAATATTGGTGAAATAATGAAAGTTTGATTAACAAATAGTTACGTATAATTATACATGGAAATGAAAATTACAGCCATATTGATATTTCTACCAATTAAAAACCGTACACAATTGTAGTAAGACAATTGAGTACCAGCTTAATATAAAAGCATTAATTATTTCAATATGAATTAAATTATTTAAAATATTAGTGTTTTAGTATCAACACACCAGGCATGTTGAGGAGCTATTACGAGCATCGATATTTCAGGAGATTTAGCAAAACTTCAGCTAGATAATTTGAAAAGGTGAATTTGATTGGCTCTTCGCGTTGTCTTTTCATGATGCATCAAAATTATGGTTCAGATTTTAATTCTTTTACGGTGGTTCCATGAGAATAATTCAGTTATTAAAAGTTGAAAATTTGCAGATGCATACGAACGACTGCTCGGGATTATTACATATATAAACGCAAACGACCATAATCTCAGGAACCATTTGTATGAACGACCTCGCTGACGCAGCTCACGTCTCTTGGTTCCGATACGATTATGTAGGCGCGATGGATACTCGGACGAATTAATATACAATCGTTAATATGAACAGAACTAATGGTTAAGTGTTAACCTCGTTGACACAGAAATAAGCAACCGACTGAGCAGGAACCTCGTATCTGCTCTTCTGTGTATGTCTTGCCGCTGACTCCGCTGTCCGCCGACAGGTCTCGATATGTCGACAGTAATCAGACTATCGATCTATGGTGTTTACAACAGGTCACTCTGTGAGACTTTTACAGATATATCTAACCGAAACTTACTCTTGGCTCTACCCATGAAAACTCTGCCACAAGTGGAATTACATACATTGCTTCTTTCTTGCAAAGTAAAATATTACTACGAAACCAAATCAATTCTTTGTAATTTAATCGTTATCAATGCATAACATATATAAAGAGAGTATGACCTCTGAATGATGATGTGAGTATAAAGATGGCGAAGCTTCGCTTAAAATAATGTGACCAGTGGTTAGATTTATATTTGCGCATCAAAAAATTGCCACACGGAGAAAAATAGTCGTGCGGACTACTTTACATGGATGGTTTTCGACCCTCTACTTACGTAGTAAGCACGTCTACTTTTCGTATTTGTCCGAGAGACAGCGCCCACAAGTTCGGAAGTAGCGCTCCTGGCTACTTTTTCGTGCTCGGAACAGCTCGGCAAGTAGACGTGATACCTAGCTTATATCGCCAGCACATGCATGCGCTTATATCGCCGTGAGGTCGAAAAATATGGGTTAGGAAACGAAAAACAAAATACTTACTGTTCTTTTATATTTATTACAAAGGTCTATACATAGGTAAATTTATAAATCCTCACAAAAAAAAAGAAAATTATTTAATACCATTGCTTCGTTAAAAAAATAAAAACTTATTGTAAATATACATAAATTGACATTATTTCATTCAATTAAATTGGGTTTTATTTTAACATAAAAATTTATACAATACTTACATTCAGTGGACATATTATACACCTTAGTTATAAGGAAAAAAATCCTGTGTTTAAAACTATTTTCAGGAATTTATTCAATGGTGCAACAGGAGAAGTTCTCACAAATACACTTCTCACTCAAATCTGGAAAATGAATTCTACACTATATGAGGACAAGGTAGAGAAGACAATGGTTGTATGAGTTCAGAGAAGAATGTTTAATACAAGTCCACAAGTACTTATTGTAACTTGTAGTGCCCATTCCTTCAACTTTATAGTAATCAAGACGTTCATTTCATCATGTTCAACCTAACAATCATCTAAATTGAGTTAAAGTTTTCTAAAGGCAGTACTATTTGTCGAATACATGTTGACATCAGAGTCATTAAATATCGAATCAAAAAAGTTCATATAGATTTTCAAAAAACTTCAACAGATTTTGATAAAATTTAATATGAATTTATTTGACTAATTATTAGTTATTTTTCAACCCATTTGGAATTTACACCTAGGTAAATTTTCAACAAATCGCATCTAAACATCTGAACACAAAACTTCTGAATAACATTGGAAGCTCTCATTGAGGCAGGGAGCTGGAAGAGGTTTCGTTTTACAACTTTCATAATATTTACAATGGTGTACTAGCTACACAGATAGCGAAGAGAAAAAAATTCAAAATAAAAATTTGGATGTGTAATTTCTCAAAGGAAATTTTTAAACATTCTTTAAATTAATTTAATGAATAGTTGGTACTCTTGTACACTTTCATTATTTCATGTCCTGCGGTGATCTTTACTACAATTTCAAAATACTTCGTGTCACAGAATTAAAGGATGGAAATGATACGGCACTTGAAGATCCAGCATACCAATGAATAATGAATCATCAATATACAGTCAACTGTCAATAAAATAATTCTTAAAATTGTATTTCCTTCTGACAATCTTTTGAAAAATAGTAATAATACGGAATACCTGGAATGAAAGGATCCAGATTTATTTTATGGAGCGCAAATATAGGAATATTTATGCAAGAATGACAAATTCCAAAAGAAGTAGACTTAAAGCAGTACTAAATAATTTTGCTCTTATTAGGTCTTCAGGTAAAAATATGTTTGATACAACAGATACTACTGTAAAAGATCTCTATTCTGAGCAGATTTTTAGTTTGTTTTACTTAATTTGCATAAAAACAAAAATATTTTAACAACTAACATGTATAATTGTTTTCTCTCTTTATTATAATTGTTATAAAACACAACAAATATGAGTAATAATGATGAAAATATGATTTTTTTTTGTGGGGCTTTACAGCTCGTCGACATCGAGGTCATTAGAGCCCTTAAAACTTGTACAGGTAGGGAAAATGCAGTTACGCACTAGGGAGAGTCAATGTGACTCTCCCCGCGTGTGGGACTCGCTGAATGACTCAAGCATACCCACTAAAAACCCTCCTGAATTACAACTCAAAATTCAAATCCCAACATATCTCACGACTTTACTAAAAACATTTTTAAAAAAAGAAGAGGAAAGAGGAAAATGAAAGATACCCCAGCCCTAATGGCGTCGGGATCGAAAAGAACAAGATGTGAGCAAGGGAGATCAGGAAAGAGAAAGGAAGGAGCATGGCACAAGTGGAAGTAATGCCAGACTCAGCTCGGGGCCCCGTGTTCGCCAAACACGTACTTACTCGATGTAAGTCCCCTGGGGGGAAAATATGATTTAATTTCTATCATTTAATAGCGTAGTACAAAGAATATTTGGGAACTCGCTTGAGACGTTTGAAATGCACGAGAGCATGTAAAAGAATGGCAGCAACGGTTACGTGATTTATGCATCACACCTCGGAAAGAAAGAAGTGTCTTTCTTAGATATCCGGTGACCTCGAGATAAAACTGATAAAAAATACGGAAAATTTACTACAAATCAAAGTAAACTTCCATCACTTTCGCGGTTTCAAAGTTAGTCTTATTTGTAAATAAGTGTTTTCTCCACAAGACGCTGTATCTTACACCTTCAATTATAATCGCAATTATTTCATTTAAATGTCCGATAATGTATGTTTCTCAAGTCGAAATCACAGTATCACAATAAATACTTGTTACTCTTTATCTATGCCGATTGAAGGTATTTTAGAATTTAATTCTACCAACTCTAGCATTCTACCTTCATAGAACGAGGAACATTAAAAAATATCTGGACTAATGTATTTAGAAATAAGTTCGCTTATTGTAGATACTTCTGTATAAATTATACGAAAGCAAACATAGAAGCACGAGAATTTTAAATGAATACTAGAACCCAACACCGAGATTTTAGTGTTATTTTTAATTACATTTTTGTTTGTTTTGAGAGCATAAATCTTGAAATTTCTTACAATACCTTGTATAAACACAGTTTAAAATTATTTGAGAGAAATAAGGGATGTGGGGAAAAATATCCCACAACTTTCGAACACTGATATTACTTGAATATACACTACATTTGCACTGCGTTTACTATAAGATGTCCGTTCTCTTCGTTCTTCTCTGGTAACAATACAACTGTCATGTGTTATCGCATACTGTTGTTGTTTGCGCACGTGCTTTGTCTTCGAGGGATGTTTGAGGCCGTGGGATTCGTGGAGCGGCGTCGTGAAGGTGTCACCATCCAAGGGTCGATTGGCTTTGAATAAGGAACAGGATCTACATGCGTGAATACGTGAAGCGATACACGCTTGAAAGCTCTGCAATCGATACAGAGGTTGACTCAACAAGTCAAAGCCGAATGCGTGGAAACCAGTGGAACTAAAAGCGAGGGGACCTACGATACGATTTTCTGCTGATTTTTGCTATTTTTATTGTTTAATATTTCTTAAAAGTTTAACTTCCTAAAGTGTGCAAGAAATACGTGAGATTTATAACGCGACTAACAATTGCTCATACATTTCACTCTTGTGGAAATACTTAAAAAGAGTATTGTACATTCACTTAAGTTTTCTTTCTAAATACGTAAGTTATCGACGACATACAATTACGTACAGAGGTAAAAAATAACTAATATGAGAACAGTTTTTCCATAAGATTCTTTGCTCAAGTTATATGAAAGAAATCACCGGAAACACGTGAAATTTAAATAATCATGGGTACCATAAAATACTTCATCTCTCACTTTAGTTATATTCAAAATTGTCAACGAACGTTAAGTTGGCTAATATTGAAAAGATACAATACTTTATCCCATTCGATAACAATTTCAAATATTTTAAATACGTCATTTGGGAGGTCAAGTCCTGGGCACTGTAAGGTGAGGTGAAAAGTTGGCACAGCGTCATTATATATTAGACAAGATTCCGAATCAACACCACAGGGATTTGGCTAAGACAGAAATGGCCAATCCGATACCTCTTTAGTATGGTTTAATGTTCTTCCGATGAGGAATTTTGGAAAGCCGTTTGATGTAACTGTTTTTCAGAAGTAATGTTTGTTTACTTATGAGAAAGCCACAAACTTTACAAAGTATGAGCAACTTTGTTGCGAAACAAGACATGAAATGAAACATCCTACACTCCGAATAACATCAACGTCATGAAAATTACTATTAGAAAATCAATGTGTGATGTGATTCAATGGTGGGATAGAAGTTATAATATTGAGAGCAGTCTTTGGTTGCTATTTTGTTGTTGTGTTTTTTTCCATAGAAACTTCTTCACAAAACTGAGGACAACCTCATCTGCAACACTCGGCCATTTCGAGGTTCTTCACAAGTATTCCAGTGTCCTGTCTATATCACTTGTTGTGTGATTTCACTATCCTGTTGTTGATGTAATTATTAAAACTCCAAGCTCCATTGCGTGTTCATGAAACATTCTAATTTCCCCCACCCATTTATTTCTCTCCATCATTGATATTCAAAATACCTGTCTCTAAATTCTTAAATACAAGTCTGTAACTTGCTTGGTTCGTATGTATGTTGTCCTTTCCTTTCAAAATTGGTATTGGATTTTTCGGTCACTTTTCAGTCTCCAATCTATTTGAAGTTTACCAAGATTTGTGTGGTTTGTGTAACAATAAATGATTCTTGTGCTAGTTAACAATAAAAATACCCCTTGGGGGTATGTATTTATTTACGTCTTAAAATTGATAATTAATTTTTCAGACACTTCAATGTTTCCGTTTTTTTTAGTTTACTTACAGGTTTCCTTGTCTAAATTTTTACAGATGTGTGGTGTGTATGGCAATAGATGATTTTGGTACCTTTGTACGAAAATTCAACCCTAAAGGTTATGAAATGGGGCTGTAAGTGTATATCTCACCATATCTCAAGAATACCTGGAGTAATTTCAACCAAACCTGGTACACAGGTGACGGACTATCTGGCATAAAGCACTATGGGAAAAAGATAACCCTGGTACCCCTACGGATGAGGTGGAAAGGGGATGATGTATCAAATAATGACAAATGTTCGGACAGTCGAGTTTGCTGTTGCCATTTGACGAATTATTAAATTCTAATATCAAATTATAAAATAAAATTAACGTAAAATATTTTTAAAATAAGCTTGAAGTCAAAAAGTGCTATTCTAAATACAAATTGTCATTGTATACACCTAATATAGTAAGAAAAGGGTGAATTATCCTTGAGTTTACATTCACAAAATTTATTGCGTATTCAAATACTGATTTACTTTTGTATGTGTAATAAGGAAATCAACCTGCAACATATATCGCTTTACAGCGTATATTTTATGGCTTGTCATATTTACTTCGGTACTAGTTTATGTAGTTTTGATGGCAGTGATGTTAAACATATATGTGCATAACGGATTACTCTACTTCACGCTTCGTAAAGTATTCATCATAAATACCAGTTCCTAAGTAATACGGGGAAGGAGGAGTTTGTTTACGTACTTTTGATTCTCCCCAACAAAGAAGAATTCTTTATAAATGCAGAGAATGTTGAAAATTAATTTTGTGAAATTCTTTCCTTATTTACCAATACAAATAAAAACATTTGTCAACCTGTGAAATAGGTATAAATAAATACTTAAGAGCATTCTTTGAAAGTTTTACGTGGTTTTATTAAGTGTAGTGGTAACTGCAGTGCCAAGGATGGCTGGTGTTGATAGTATAGGGGGAGAAGAACAATAAAAACTGCTCGAGAGAAGATGCGATCAGTAATTCCACAAATATTTACCATGAGATCTGTACTGATGTGTAAGGAGATAATGATTGTGACAGTCACGTTTACTTTCATAAATTGACAGATTGCAGCTCAGCTTCGGCAGTCACGTGTAGGCGTCGAATGTTTTAAAGTAACAAAAAAAAACGACGCGAATGCCAAAGAGGCCAGGGAACATGTATGTTTGTATACAGTTTGTATCTTCGATAGTGTGCCGATTTTCTCACGTTATCAGAATAATATGTTCATCTGTTTAAACTACCGTGGTTATCGAGCAACAAATTTGCATAATAATAATAACGACGTCGAGAACATAGCTAGTCTCATAGCCTTCTTTACTAGTATAGAAGGCTATGTTAGACTCTATTAGCGTTCTTTATATGGTAGAGAAGCGACATGGTCCTCGAGTCATCTGATTCGGTACTGTTAGGTGACAGCCATTTAGTTAACATTACAGAGAGAAACCAACGTACACAATAACAAAGGGTTGTCATTTTGTTCACAGTATGTGCCTATTAGAACTTCTGTACTCTATAAAGAACTCTAATCCAGTCTAGAACAATGTCTGTTTTTTATAGAAATGTACAGGCGTTTTTCGAACATGATAAATTTTTGCACACTTGCCTTGAAAGCTAGAGGAATATCACTCTTGTCGAGAGACGACGTTTCGTTTAACCCCACTACATGAGGTTTCGATAAACCATTGTCCGTACCCTATTTTTGCCCCTTAACCGTAGATGAGCTGTCGTACTCAGAATGGTGGGAAAGACTAGAATTTCTTGAAAATTTGTTACATTTTGTTGCAATTATCATCGGAGAAAAATCACGAATAAACTTTTCAACGTTTTCTTTTTCTTTTCATGGAAAACAAATAATTTTATTCTCAAAATTATATATTCAGTGAGATGCAGAAAGGAAACACATTATATCAATCATGGCTTCTTATACTTATTTTCTTACATTTTCGTTCATTATTACATCCTCATAACCTAAATTTTCTTTTTGACAAATGTTACAAACCTTTCTCTCAAACATAGTGACAATAACACCCCAAAACGTATTAGACAAAGATTAGACCTTTGTAATCTTTATGACGGGGAATAGCTTTTGGAAAGGAGGTTTGACATGTAGAAATAATGCAAAATGACCGATGTTAGAATTCAATCCATAGGTTATGGGATCGACAAAATGAGTTACTCCTGATACTAAGTAGAAGTTTAACCCCATTTTCAAGACAAATCTACCAGCTCTAAAATTGGTGTGTGAATGGGGGTAACAAGTAAAAATATTCGAAACAATTTCATCGAGATTAATAGTGACATTTCTGCATGACCAATCTATTTTCCTTAGTGACACCAGGTTCACCTAATTGTAAGTATACCTGAAAAGTGACTTAAAGTTTCCTTTATATGTTTTTTTGATTAAAAACTACACTCTCACGCAGGTGAAAAGCACCAGTATTACTCCTCCACTGTTTTTGCGTCGTCTCAAGAAGTTCCATGATGATTTTTTTGCTCTCTTCTTAAATCTGCTCTTTAATTTTTTATTTTGAATGGAAAGTAGTCAAAGTTTCCTCAAGAAGCACTAAATTTATGCATTCATCCTAGATGGTTAGACTGTCATATTTCGGTTGACGGATGATTCCTGATTGTCGCTCTAGAACACAGGGATGGGGTGAGAATCAGGCAATGCTTCCCTTCGATATTTGACCTTGACATGATGTTATTGGAAGAAAGGATTCTTCGTTTAACGGCTGCGTTGGATGTCCAGTCAATCCCACCGCACTTCTCACGGCTTAGCAACTCTTGCGAGTAATTATTACAAAGGTCTAATTAACTTTGGAAATTTATTGTCCCTATGTTTGAGACAATGTTTTGTAACCTTTTTGTGAATGAGAATTGATTGAATCAGAGTACGACAGCGACTTAGGTCCGTAGGATTCTGACACTGCCCTGGAGGCCACAGGAAGATGGTCAAAACATTGGTAGTTCACTGAGACGCGGTTTCTCCGGCAAGATTTTAAGAATTGATTTTGGGTTATAAGGATGTAATGATCACACGAGACTTCAGCAGACTCCTACAGTCTACCTGTTGCCTCCCCCCGGGTAGTAGGTAACTCAAGATTCCGATGCTGGAGAGAACTAACGTAGTTCGTGGCTCTTTTATTTCCAGAACGTCTACCCTTTTTTTTTCCTTCGGAAGCGAGCCAAGAATTATCGGTCCCTTCGTGCGTCATGAGGGGTAAAATAGGATCTCTCAAGATGCCCAGTGAGCATACTTAACTTCTTTTATGTTACCTGGTTTTTTACTACTGAAGAAAATACAATTGCTTCTCATATGAAGAATTTTTATGATTTATAATTCGAGAAAATTCTTGTAATTCTTCGAGGAAATAGAGCACTAAAACGGAGTAATAAATGGAGAATACAAAGAAAGTGGATCTGAAAACGTAATCTCTGCTGCATCAAAATTCCATGAAATTGCTCATATGTACTATAATTTCTTATCACTCTTATCTGATGACGTATTTTAACGAGATATGATCACGTGAAATTCTTGAATTCGAGGAAAACTTCTGCATCTACAAATTCCATATTCATATGTTAATTTTTATAATGTATTTCATTGTGTAATATTACTAAAAAATTTAGTGTATTAGCTGTGTCTGATATTTTGTATTTATCGTTATAAGAAATAAGAGTTTTTGTAACAGTAAATATTGACATATTTAACATATTCAAACAGTAATAGAAATCTACGACTCAGCTGTTGTTGTACTGGAAAATTCATTAATCAGTATCAATTATTTATCACTACAACACGTACCAAACTGCATCTATTCTTATTTTAGGAGTGTGTTCAAATGCTAAAATCGCGTCAGCCTTAGGGTCCTTGATCGGAATTGATGGGATGGTCCCTTGCTTGCTTCCTGAGAGAAAATTAGTTTATTGTCCTCCACATGGTCATACGCAGTTTGTACTGCTTTTTTGACAGTAAATTTATTTATATGAACGTCACTAAAGACACTTTGAATATGAAGCGAATTTAAAATAAAACAAAATAAACTTTATTGTCAATAAAGCAGCTGCATTCTGCGTATGAACACGTGGAGGATAATAAACTTCTATAGATTGTCATTACGATAAGTCTTGATGAATAATAATAGTTAATAGTAAATGGAAAAAGCAGTCGAAAAAGTGGAGGTCAATTACCTTATTTGCACTCCGGATTCAAGCTAGGAACCACCTCTTTAATCCAAATGAATTTGCCAGAGAAAAAATAGAGCGAAACCATGGTTTGTTTGTATCATCTATATTTCCTAAATGCATAAGTTTTACACCGATTCGTGCTGGTATGCAGAGGATCTTGAAGAAAAAATAAATTGTCATAATTTATAATACATTATACGATTATATCCAATGGAATAACTGTTTAAAATGACGATTTTAGTCATAAAAATAATGTTGATATGGTGTCTTATAAAGAGATGGCAAAAAATTACGTAAATAAGAAGGTCATGCACTATACAATTAACACACATTTAATAGTACAGTGAATAATTTCAAATTATTACAAGTTTAGATCTAGGTACAAAAACGTAATACTGGTGTTTATCGAAAGAACGAGAAAATTTGACGCAACGTAAGAATAATGTTTCGACAAAAAGACAACAATTTTTGTTAAAATAGGTTATAGGATTTTTTATGTTACAGATAAAAACTATATGTGATCACGTGGAAAACAAAAATGGCCAATTTTATTCCGAGCTAATTCATGAAGTTTCGTCGTAATGGCAATAACGTGTAACATGTTACACATTTTCTTTGAGAACTTTACCTAATCCGAACTAAAAAAAAAGTTATATTAACCTTAGTGCTAATAAACATTAACGTATGCTTCGTAACACCGACATTCAGTCTGAACTATCCATGCAGAACACAGAAGTCATTACAGACTCATTAGAATAGATGCTACCTCTGAATTCCTGGCGGAGTTGAGAAGCGGAAGAGTTGTTTGAAGGGATGAATCTCCACGCGAGTAAGTTGGCACCACCGCCGCCTCCACTGCTACAAACGCCTCTTGTGTAGAGAGCTTTCTCCAGTTCAGAGACAGAGTTGAGCAATTGAATAGATTATGTATGACGCAGTCTAACTTTAATAGCTATATCTTTCTTGCTACGAAGAGAGTTCGCACAGCGCCACGGAACAACTTCGTTCCCAGATATATTACACCTGGCTTATTTTCACTCCTCCGCTATGAGAAATTTCGGGAAAGTATTATACGTTTGCGAGTACAGTCGTATGTATGTTTACTTTTTCGTATATTAAATTGTTAATGGAAAAAATAGATATCAGTATTTTTAATCAAACACAATTTACAACAGAACTCACGTTTTTAATCAAAAATAACTCTAAGCTATTTATATAATAATCGCATTATTTATTATCTAAATATGTTATCTTGGAAATGAATTTTTAGAGAGAAACAGACATATTATCTTTGTTAATTTTCTAAATATATCGGAGTACTCTACGATTAAACTATTGAGAGACTGTTCAGACATTTTTTGTAGTGTTATGTTAAGAAACAAGTGAACCATCTATTAATCACATACTCTTTGTGCACAATGAGTGACACTGTTGAACTTCTGCGGAAAATATCTTCCAACCTCATAAGCCTAATCAAATTCTACGCCAACGCAACGGAAATGGCTTTATTAATCACAAGTTCTTTTATGTATTAAATTTGTAATCCACAAAGCTGTACTCCTCGCGAGAACCATGTACAGAAACTCCTTAATATTACGAACTATTCACGATTTCGATAAATAATCGATAACTGGTCAAGCTCACGACACGCGATCAATCGATCAACCTCGCAGTCCGAAAAAAAAGGCAAATTTGAACAATTGTGGGCTTTCATTCGCTCTTAGAACCTTACCCAGAGAGGCAACTCCACTTCGCCCTAATACTCTCGTCAGTCGGCAAGCAAGTCGACCCTATTTCTCCTTCAGTCTGTACCAGGACAAAGCTGAAGGCATTATTATCTTCTTAAAGATCTTTTCTCCAATTTATCGTCCACTCAACTGGCATCAACTCAGCCATTCAACTCGACTTCAACTACACGCCTTCCCAGCAGAATTTCAAGGATCATCTCATCACAATGTATCAGGGGAATTTGGTTTTGTATCATTATTTTTTTTACTTTCATATCGCATGTCTCATTAAATCATTTTCGTGGCAGTCAGTGCTAATTCACCTCATCTACCTTTCCTCATACTCTACTTTTTTCGAAACATTTGGTCCTTCAAACCACATCATCCATGTGCAGGTACATTCAGCAAAATTATCTCGACAAAGACTTTCTTTTAGTATAATTCTGCTTTAGCTTAAGATAGTAAAGTTATTTTAAAATAAAATTATTCATTTTTTTCTAGAATGATAAAAAGAAATTTCATGATGATATATATGAACAAATGTTTCTTTTGAACGTTTTTCAATATCAGATATTCATATTTCAAAATTATTGTCTCTCTACTACTGCTATCAGGAAGACAGAAATTAAGACTATCCTGCAGCTTCATACATTGATTTCTTGTAAATGACAGAGACCGTTTACATACAGGCGTATAATTCATAGATCATATTAAGAGAGTGAGTAATAAGTTACAATTTCAATCTTCTGATAAATATTTAATTTTAGGGTTTTTACTTAAACATGTTATAATTCATTTGTATGAGTCAAACTTTTAAAAGTGAATTTAATACCCAAATCAAAGATTGCCTCATTAAAATCTAGAACAGTTTTACAAAAAATAGTTACAATATCGAGTTATGGTTTATAAACTATGATTCATTGTGTGTAACTGTACCCTTAAACTGCGTACAACCAAGAAACTTTAGTACGTTACTTACCCTTATTTATTGATCCGAAGAAGACAACCGAAAAAAGTGTATCAATAGTTCGCTAAAATCTTAGTACGAGCATCCAAAAACTAAATTCGAGTACAAGTTTCCTGTGAGGATTCAAATGTGTGTCAAAAATACAGCACACAAAAATCAGTAAGAACTACCTACTCCAAGTAGCGATAGTTATGCAGGACGTATAAACGCGAATCTTCGTTGACCAATTTCACTATATATTATACACCAGGTGGAATTAATTTTCCCAGGTTGAAAAAAATGTAACATGTGGACGTTGGGGGAAAATACAGAAAGAGGTATATTTCCTGCATATCCCCCATCCTCCTTCATTAGAACCCCGACTTAAAATGTTGACCTTTCATCCGACGAAAAATAAATTTCCATCGTAACGATAGACAATGCAGATAACACTGCACGATTGTTAGCGAGACGACATTATAATCCGTTGTGAGGTTACGCACATTCGTCCGCCTTCGTCATCCAACGCCGTGCTCTTGCAACTCAGGAATCAAAGAGTCTGTGGCAAAGATGTATCGTGTTCGTCAAGCTGCTCTAGCAATGCGCCGCGCCGCACGCAGAGTCATAATGTGCTCCGTTATCTGCCCTTCGACGGACTCGGACTACGAATCTGACTCTGACGACGAATACGTTGTCCAAGACGGTAAGTTTGTACGTCACTGCGGGTCTATTCTGCGCGGGATTTATGTGAAATTTGGTGGAGGGGTTTGAATTACAAGCACTAAACAGCCAAAAAATCTATTCATTTTAAATTATATATTGTTCATAATGTGTGAATTATTAGTTTAAATGTCGCGCAGTATTTAACTGCGTCTTTGATAAAAATAACTTATGTATTCAAATGCATCAGCCCATTGAAATAGTTTTTGGAGAGAAAACTATTTTCTAAAGCTGTATTTTCTTTTCTTTTTTGGTGGGGCTTTAGGGCTCGTCAACATTGAGGTCATTAGAGCCCTTAAAACTTGTACAGGTAGGGAAAATGCAGTTACGCACTAGGGAGAGCAAACATGACTCTCCCCGCGTGTGGGACTCGCGGAATGACTCAGCAATACCCACTAAAAACCCTCCTGAATTACAACTCAAAACTCAAATCCCAACATATCTCAAGACTTTACTAAAAACATTTTTTTAAAAGAAGTGGAAAGAGGAAAATGAAAGATACCCTGGCCCTAATAGCGTCGGGATCGAAAAGAACAAGAGGTGACCAAGGGAGGTCAGAAAAGAGAAAGGAAGGAGCATGGCACAAGTAAGTGGGAGTAATGCCAGACTCAGCTCGGGGCCCCGTGTTCGCCAAACACGTACTTACTCGATGTAAGTCCCATGGGGGAAGAGGAAAATGAAAGATACCCTAGCCCTAATAGCGTCGGGATCGAAAAGAACAAGAGGTGACCAAGGGAGGTCAGAAAAAGAGAAAACAATGTTCAAATGAAGGTAGGGAAAAGAGGGAATTTTTCTCTTTCTGACAATTTGGTCTCAATTTGGACATCTTATATTTATTTCTAACGAGGGAGAAATTGTTTTTTCCTCTTGTGATTGTCGAAATGTTTTTTAATATATAACAAAATTATCAAATGTTTACGAAATAATATCTGTTGCGAAGTGTTCTTTAAATTTTAGTGGATTTTCCCAATTGTCGTATTTATAAATTAATATACAGTAAACTAAAAGTGTCAAAATAATTCTTATTCAGAAAATGATTACTATTATAATTGTGACAACATATTAAATTTCAAGCTTCTACATGCAAAATATGCAAAAAATGCTCCGGTACGAAAGGCTCTGCATCCCACTGAAGTGCAAGCTCCCTCCCATGCAACGAGTAAGCTGGGCTAAATTGCGTCATCTTATTTACGGTGTTTCGAAACACGAACAATGCAAAAGGCAACTGCTCATTCCAATCGCGTTGTCCCTGCTCCACATAATAAGAAATATCCGCAGCGAAAGATTGATGCGTCCGCTCCAACTTCTCTGAGTAGCTGGATTATAAGGTGACGTAAAGATTTGCTTAATACCCAACATTCTACACACTTCTTGCATTAATTTGGATGTGAAGTTCTTCCCCCGATCTGTTTAAAGTGTCTCTGGCACTCCGTGTCTGCATATTATTTGCTCCACAAAGGTTCTCGCGACCGTCGTACGCAGTTTGATTTGGAATCGCAACCGCTTCAGGTTAACGAGTGAAGTGATTCTGACAGGTTAAAATGTGCTTATTCCCTTTCTCCGAAATCGTCAATGGTCCAACGATGTCCAGTAAAATTTTTCCAAACGGCGTAAAACATTTCTCTGTCATTTGGATATGAGGTTTCTTTACTCCCTTGCGAGCCCTACACATCAAATAATTTGCTACATACTTCCTCACGTCCTCGTGTACTCCATCCCAAGTAAATTATCTTTTTACTAACACTAAAGTGGCTGAAAATCTTTTATGACCTGCCAGAGGAATATTATGACATCTCTCCAGAATGAATTTACGCAATGACTTCGGTACACACAGGGAGGTCACTTCTCTAGGTGGTTTGTGCATTTTGCAAACTATTCCTTGCTTATTCAAAAAATAACCTGCCTGTCTGCTCTCTGCGAACATAAATACCTTCTCTAAACTCGGACACATTCTTTGTTCACTCCTTATTCGATCCCAATCCCACACTGGTTCGTAAAGATTCTCCTTACTAAAGATAGCCCAGACTCTACTGTCCACTCGAGATAATGCATCCGCGTGGCGAATCTGCATTCCTGGTCGGTATTGTACTGAAAAGGTGTATTCAGCTAATTGCAAGATTCACTTAGCCAATTTAGGACTAGGCTCTGACTGGGTTAATAACCGTTTAAGTGCTTTGTGATCAGTCACCTAAGTAAAAGCACGCCCTAGTAAATAAACTCTAATTTTTTTCACTATTTCGACCACGGCCAGACATTCTAACTCGGTAGCGCTGCACTTCGCTTGTTGTGGTGTGAGTTTTTTACTTGCGCAAGCAACCAGATGCTCTCCATTCTCAAATTGCTGCGCCAACACCCCCCCCCCAGTGCNTACCGGTGACGCGTCCGTCGTGAGCACGAACAGTCGAGAGAAGTCCGGAAACCTCAATATTGGATGTCGAGTCAGTGCATTCTTTAGCAACTCGAATGCTTCTTGATGTTGAATTTGCCATTCAAACGCCTTCGTCTTTTTTGTGAGGTCTGATAGCTCGTAATACCGAAAAATTATCAATAAATTTTCAGTAAAACCCCGCCAACTCTAAAAATGATTGTACTTCCTTCCTGTTTCTCGGTACTGGAAACTCCCTTACTGCTCGTACCTTATCCTCTACTGGACTTAAGACTGCTCATGATATGGAATATCCTAAAATTGAATTTTTTCTGAAAAAAATGCTCTCTTACTCGGTTTGTTTCAAATTTGCATTCCTTAATCGTAAAAATATTCCTCTTAGACCCTGAAGGTGTTCTTATACGCCCATATTTTAATATATCTAATCAAATGTCATATCTTAATATATCTAAATAAATTAGACAACCCTTGTTAATTAATCCATCCATGATGATAGACATTAGCCTCGTGAAAATAGCTGGCCCGCTGCATAACCCGAACGCTAGTCGTCTACACTGGTAGTGGCCTGCTGGCGTCGAAAAATCAGTCATCGGCTTACTTTCTTCCTCCATCTCTACTTGCCAGTAACCATTACAAAGGTCCAAGGAAGAAGAAACCCTAGCTTGGCCCAACTGGTCAAACACTTCGTCCATGTTCGGCAACGGGAAAACTTCTTTCTCCATCACGTTGTTTAAAGCCCTAAAATCGATACACGGTCGATATTGTACCGGCTTCCCTGCTTCTGACTTCTTCCTGACTAAAATAATGGGAGCAACCCACGGACTCACTGATGTCTCAATAACCCCCTGCTTTAACATGTTCTCGATAAATTGCTCAATTTCTAGACGCTGCGCGTGTGGAACTCTGTACGGCTTTCGTCTGATCGGAGTTTCAGCTATCAACTTAATCCGGTGTTTTACTATGCCTGTACACCATAACTCAGCACTTTCCCACATGAAAATATTCTGTCAACAACCTACCTAGTTTGTTCCTCACATTCCCAGGAATTCTATCCCAATGAAAATAATCTAAAAACTTTTTTCTCCTATTTCCAACTCAGGCCAGGTTCACGGTTCGTGCTCAATACAACTTATTTTATTATGATCCCCCAGTTGAACTCTATTCTGTGCTTCCGTGGTAACTTCATTACTTGCTTCGAGTCATTTACCCAAAAAAACTGGCACTTCTCCGGAGTGATTTACCCTACACAAAGTTGGCAACATCTCCTCAGTTTGAGTATTTACCACAACTCCTGACCCATTTCTTCATCAATTTTAACCCGAAATGCTCCTGCTGCGTTACTTGGAACCCCAATTTCCTTGAGCGGACTAATCGTCTTAACATAAACTACTTTCTCTACTAATCCTGAGTCTTTTAATTCTACAATTCCCAAATTCTGTTCTCGTGCATCCTCTCTTTATTCACAAATGAATTGTTTACTACTGGCCTCCTGTCTCCCACGTTTATTCACTTGCTCGTCTAAGAATTCGTCCTCATTCACACAACTCGATCTCTCCCGATCGACACAAAAATTCATAACATCATTCAACACTTTCGTATCACCTGACTCAGCACTGTACTGGGTCACCTGACGTGGTTTAATGGCCTCATTTGCCTTCCCACCGTCTCCTGTGCCCTTCCTGCCCTCCTAGCTACAAACTACTGGCCCCTGACACAAATAATTCTCTAAACGAACTCTCAGATTCACTCACTGCACACACATCATTTACACATAAAACTTCTTCATTCGTAAACACACTCGATTCCTGCACTGAATCTACTTCATTAATACTTCTAATACAATTTTTAACTCGCTCAGGTTGTTGTGGTTCCACTAATTTTCCACACTCCTGAATATTTTGATTGTCCCATGCTTCCCATTGAAATTCATTCACAGTTGTATTCCTGTTCCCTTTAACTACCTGGCCTTCACTTAAAGATTGTTGTAATTTTTCTGCTATCTCCGCCTTTATATCGCCAAAAAAATCTACCACTTCTAGCTTTTTTTCACCTGGTTGTGATTGCTCATTATTTCATATTTCATTCAACTCCTGCTCCCAACTAGAAGAAAATAACGTCACTTCATGACCCTCTGACAATTTTCTTACTCCCTCGAAATATTAAGCTATTATATTTTTTAAAGAAATCCAAACCAATAATTCCTTCATACTGCCTCGATTCTAAATTAACTATTAATAAATCATGCTCATAAATTTTTTCCTGAATATGCATTTGCACTCTACTTTGTCCCCAGACACTTAATACATGATCAGACGCGCTTCGCACGACATCTGAATATAGCTTCAAGCTCCGTCTATCTTGCGAAAATCTAGCAGAATCTAAAATCGTCATGGCCGCACCCGTGTCAATGAAAAAGTTATATGTCTGTCCCCATAATTGTATTCGAATCTTTTGCCCCGCTCTCGGCTGCACAGCTAAAATTACTGATTTTCGTGATGCGCAACCGCGGTCTGCACGCTGTTTTGACAAGAGAGAGGGGAATGTCCTTTCCGCATAGTATGCACATCTTAAATGGGCAATCAGAAACTGGGTGTTCTTTCGCAGAAATACTACATGTTAACAACTGCGTACGGCACGTTGTAGGAATATGACCAATTAACCCACACTTATAGCATCGTATTGCTCTATTCCTGCTGACAGCGTCCCTTTGATAAGCGTGGTTGGCGTACGCACTCCTCAGGTGTGGCAATGGAGGTGGCTCCGAGCGCTGCGCGCCTGCTGACTCGACATTTGTTACGTAACTCGCTTCACCCAGCGAGGAGTAACTTCGTAACAGCTGTTCTTCCAAAATCGCGTAACTCTCAGCTTGCAATACATTCCCTGTCCTCTGACTGACACAAAACTCCCTAGTTCCGGTTTCAGTCCCGCGAGAAACTGACAATAATCGTTCGTCAAAAATTTCGTCCACCGCAGTCTTCTCTAAATTGTCATATGTACTCAACAACTGTCTACAGATCTTCCGCAACCTCGTAGAATAATCTACCACCAACTCCGTCTGTCTTTGAATACAATTTGAAAAAGTCTTTTCTAAAACCACTCGATATTTTAGGTAAAAATCTATTTTTTAGCCCAGAACTGAAAACTTCGTACTGATCCCAGAAGTGAGGTTGGCATTCGACATAGTTAGCAGCAGTTCCGTACAGTCGGAGACGCGCGGCCGCTAAAGTTTGTTTTTCCGTACAACCGTTAAAATGACTGATGATCTTCACGCGTTCTAGGAACGTTTCCGCTGAAAGTTCATCATCTCCCGAAAAATTTGTTATTAATAAGACATTACTATTGAATCCTGCAGCTGGCACTTCTAATCTATGAGGGCTTGGCTTCTAGTCTATTGAAACCAACTCTACGGACTCATTCGTCTCTAATAAATTTATAAATTTATTGTCAAAAAACAGTACAAACTGCGTATGACCACAAGGCAATACGTTCACAGTGTTACCCCATTCCATCATGTTCTCGCCTGTTTTACCAGTTTCCCACGAAAATTTAATATCCATAATAACTACTTCCCCTTACATAGACAATAAAATTTAAAAAAATTAATCCCTAATTGTTTCCCCAAAATAAAGTATTAATCCCCAAAACATTACCAAAAAACAAAAGAAAGAAGAACCTCACATTGTCTTGTTAGGAAACACAGATACATACACACACGCACAAGGCAATTCAGACTCGGAACCGTTTGGAATTTGGTATGTGAAAGGAAACCTACTTAGCCTGTATTTGTTCTCGTGAACTTATTTCCCCGTAACTTGGCACTAGCTTTGTAATAAAATTAGAAAGGAACTACCTAAACTTGACCTTTTGTGTGGAAAGCCCACTTTTCCCTGCCTGCATCTAAAATACGTGCACCAAAAGGAACACCTCTACCCCCTTGTTTAAACATACTGATCTATATCCGAATTTTTCTAACCACTTTATACAAGTGAAGGAATTAACGAAAAAGAAAAACAACCCACAAAAAGAAACTATTGTGCGAGCCTGCTCAACCCTTCCCAGCATAACCTCAACTAAAAGCCTTAATACACCACCGACAAGGTTATTTTTCCCCTGAATACTACTGAACCCATCGTGGCGCTTGTTCCTAAAAAAAATTAAACTCCGAAACAGCTCGTTTGGAACAGAAAGAAAAAAATGTCTAGAAGGATCGAAATCCATACTGATACCAAAATGTCGTGAATCATATCCCTTGTGGGTTAAAAGAAAAGAACGAACCCCACACATGACACCAAAATGTCGTGACGTTCGCTCAGTGCCGTCGAGCGGTCGCCGGCCTCAGGAACGTCAGACACAGGATAGAGAAGAGAGGAAGGAGGGTGTTCCATAAGAGTGAAACTCCAGATGCGATAAAATGTGTTTAATGCTCACGTTGAGGCAGACCTGGGCGGTTCAGCAGAGATTCGTGGAGACAGTCGTCGCAAGGCCAAGAGGTAATTGGTGGCTCAGCCATTTGGTCGAGAGTCCAATAGCATTCGAGAACTGTCCAATAGCATTCGAGAGTCCGAGCGTACGAGAGCACGAGAGCGTGCCCTCTCCGCGCCTCCCATTTATATGTAACTCGCTCCTACGTCATGCGACCGACTGGCCTCCTCTTTTGCTTAGACGCGTACGTCTGACCTAAATAATTAATATGTGCCCTTCTGACAATTTTGTCATCTTATATTTATTTCCAGCGAGGGAGAAATAATTTTACCTGTTGTGATTGTCAAAATGTATGTTTTTAAATAAATAACTAAACTATGAAATGGTTATGAAATGTTAACTGTGACGAAGTGTTTTTTAAATTCTCGCACAATCGGTAAGTAGTCATCTCAGCTGAGGACTCCGTTCAGTTTAAACTGTATGATCGCGACAATATCGCAGCCAGGAGCAAACAAAGAGATGGATTTGAACAATTGTGTAAATTCATTCACTCTTACAACCTTACCCAGAGAGGCAACTCCATTTCGCCCTAGTACTCCCGTCAGCCGGCAAGCAAGTCGACCCTATTTCTCCTTCAGTCTGTCGGGGAAGATTTTTTATTGTATTCACAATAAAGTCTCTTCCTCTCCAAAATAAATATTCAAGAAAGTTTTAAAGAACAAGATTTATTGCGTAAATATGTAACCGTCTTGAAATAAACAAAGGAAGAGCACAAGACGACAAACGGCAAAGCGTTGAAAGTTCAGTGTGGTAGAACAGAGTCTAAACATGAAAGGTTACTGATCTCTTCTAATTAGAGTTCCTAAAATGGGTTATGACTTCTGTTACACCATGACAAGTTGAAGATATTGAATTGATTCCATCAATATTAGATGATATTTTTTAAATATCTAGTTTGAATAGTGTACATAACTGAGATGAAAGTAAATATATTTGAGAGCCACCTTCAATCAGAGCAGTAGCAGAATGATGATTGCTACTTAAAGGTTTTTTAACTGCAACTGGTTCTGTAGGTAAATAGTTGTTCAGTGTAAATTGTGATTAATCCGATGAGTTGCTACCAATAATCCATTTGTTTCAATGGGAAGTGCTGGTGAAGAAATGTGAGATAAATCACTCCTACGTGTTGGTGCAGACTCAGAGCTATCGACATGTAAGGTAGTATTCTGTAAGGGGAAGATTTTTTGTTGTATTCGCAACAAAATCTCCTCTCCAAAATAAATATTCCAATTGGGTTCTTTAAAGAACAAGATTTTATTGCGGAAATAAACAAACCCGTCTTGGAACAAACAAAAGAGTGACACCAAATGACAAACGGTGAATTGAAAGTTCTGCTTGAACTGGCTTCTCACATATAACAGGCGTCGTTATTGGGGAACGTTCTCTGCGTCGACAGAGGGCGGCGCCGATGGCAGCAGTCCACGGAATTCAGCGTTCTTCTGCGTTACGATACCAACAGTCGAAACCGTCGTCGTAGTGTCTCTTGTATCGATCCTTGAAGTCGCGATCGCCGAGTTCGGAGGATAGGATTTCCCCAGCGCCGGGCGTGGTAAGCGTTTGACTTCGAAGATCTTCTGCGCTCGTAGAAATATCGTCAGGATAGAATTTCTTCAGAGTACAGCGTAGGCGAAGTTTGACATTGAGTATTTTCTGAGCTTGTAGAAATGTCGTCAGGATAGAATTTCTTCCGAATTCGAATATCGTCAGCACCAGTTTGAAAGTAGAGTTCCTTCAGAGGTTAGGTATCTTAGCTTGTAGCAGTCTGCAGCGATCCGTCAAGGTCAAGAGTTGCCAGGATAATAATTTTGTCGTTGCTAGAAGGTTGAGTCTAAAAGGTTGAGTCTAAATAAAGATACATGACGTTCTGAGGGGCCTAACACTGTGTCGCAGTTCGTTTCTTGAAATTCTCCAGAAATTTCCTAACAGGTTGTATGGGGCTAACAGGTCATTAAGCGGCTTCTAGGGCTTCTCTCTGCCGTCATGGAATCGCAATTGGGGCGATCTTTGCTTCATGGAGCGGTGCGAAATCCCAACATGATCACTGGTAAAGCTTTGCTCCACCCGGTGTCATGTGACATTAGTGCGGCCTTTAGTTGCCTATGGAGGCGTTCGACCATGCCGTTAGCTTGGGGGTGGTACGCGCAGGTTCTGTATCGGCTAATGCCTAGTCTTTGCATCAGCTCCCCGAATAGCTGGCTTTCGAACTGTCTCCCTTGGTCGGTTATGACCTTGGTGGGGACGCCGTATCGGGCGATCCACCCGTGTAGGAGTGCGTTGGCCGTTTTCTCCGCTGTGATATCGGTGGTGGGGATGACTTCGGCCCAACGCGTGAATCTATCTATGACAGTAAGTGCGTATCTGTATCCCTCTGAGGATGGTAGTTGTCCAACTATATCCACGTGGATGGTGTTGAAGCGATCTTCCGGAGGTTTAAAAGACCCTAGCGGTGAAATTGTGTGCTGGTGGACCTTGTTTTTTTGCATTCCAAACAGGTGCTTGCCCAGTTTTTAAAATATATTGGTAATTCGGGGCCAAAAGTATTTGTTTTTTATTAATCGTGATGGGGTTCTTCGGCCTGGATGTGAGAAGTTATGAATTTCATCGAAGATTCTTTTTCTAAGGTCGACTGGAATTAAGGGTCGACCTGCCTTGCAGATCAATGTTAAATCTGAATTGGGGATCGTCTCCTTAGTATACAATTGTGGTTTTGATATTAGTAGTTGTTGAATTTCTAGGTCTTCTAGTTGGAGCTGTACAAATTTGGTAGTATCATCTAATAATGTTAATATTTCGACTCTTGACAGGGCGTCGGCAACGATGTTTTCGTTCCCTTTTATATGTTGAATGTCGGTCGAAAATTGTGCAATAAATTGGAGCTGATTTAACTGTTGTGGAGGTAATTTCTCCCGCTTTTGGCGAAACGCGTGGGTTAACGGTTTGTGATCTGTGTAGATTGTGATTTGGAACCCTTCGAACCAGTGTCGGAAGTGCAGGACGCTCTCGTAAATCGCCAAAAGTTCGCGGTAATACGCCGGCATTTGGCTTTCTTTGCATTCAATTTTTTGCTGAAGGAGAGGGGTTGCCACTCCTGGTTTATCTTTTGTTGTAGGCAAGATGCTACGTGCGTTGCGGACGCGTCAGTAAATAGTGCCAACGGCGCGTCGCTGCGTGGGTGTATCAAGGTGACGGCGTTCGCCAGGCTCTCCTTGCAGTCGGTGAAAGCTGTTCTTAGAGCGTCGGTCCATGGGAAAGGTTTTGTTCCATCTTTCCTTCCACCGGAGATGGCGTCGACCTGGGCGACCTGGGGTACAGCTGCTTTCGGGATGAAGCGTCTGTAAAAGTTCAGAATCCCAAGAAATCGCCGCATACCTCTCACGGTGGTGGGCCGGTCCATCGCGCAGAGCGCTAACCCGATCTTCCGGCGGACTAATGCCTTCGGCGTCGATCTTGTAGTCGAGGAACGCCAATTCGTTGACGCCGAAGGTTGACTTCTGCATGTTGACGACGATCTCGTGTTCTCGCAGCCTCTGAAATAGTGTCTCCAGGTGGTGCTTGTGGTCCTCCGCGTTCTTGCTAAATACGAGGATGTCGTCAATGTATACATATACAAATGATAGCCCAGCGGTCACTTGGTCCATGAACCGCTGGAAGGTTTGCGCGCTGCTCTTAAGGCCGAATGGCATTTGTAGGTACTCGAACGAGCCTATCGGGGTTACTATGGCTGTCTTTTCGATATCGGCCGTGTTTACCGGTATCTGGTGATATGCTTTCACCAGATCTATTTTGGAAAATATTTGCGATTCCGCTAAGTTGTTGGCAAAATCATGAATGTGGCGCATTGGGTACGCATCTGGCACAGTTCGGTCGTTTAGTCTCCGGTAGTCTCCGCATGGGCGATAAGTACCGTCGGTTTTTTTAACCAAATGGAGTGGTGATCCCCATGGGCTGCGGGAGTGTTGTACGACGCCGGCTCGAACCAGATTTTCGAATTCGTTCTTTACGATTTCGTTTTTCTGGGGTCAGCCTACGTGGTCTGCACGACACAGGCGGGCCGTTTGTGGTCGGAATGTAATGCATGGTATTCGGTCGAATGCAATTTGGTTTCCCGGATGGCTTGGTCAAATCGGGGAATTTGTTAATGATTTCTGCGAAATAATTGTTCTGAATTATTTTTATTTTGATTTCGGTACATTTGCTCGCGTTGAATTTGGTGCTCGTAGAGATCCCTGTCATGTGGTCGCTAAGTTTGCCCGTCTTGCAGTTTAAAATCAGTTCATAGTAAGATAAAAAATCTGCCCCCAAGATGGGGTCCTGGACGTCAGCCACTATAAAATTCCAGCTATATTCTCGTCGGAGAGTTAAATTTGTTTCAAGTGGGTCGTTACTAAGGTTTGAATATCAGTGGAATTTGCTGCGTTTAAGACGAGTCCAGTTGTAACTGTATTCGATTTCCAATGTTTCTTGGGGAAGATTGAAACGTCTGAACCGGAGTCAATTAAAAAATGCAAACCTGTACTTCGTTCATAGAGGTATGGTCGTTTTCCCATTAGTCTATTGCAAAAACTGACCTCCTTTGCGGGGTCGCAAGCGTATACTCCGCCCTTCAACCTTGAGTCGGCTGTCCAAGTTTTTTTGGTAGTTACATGGTGTGAGACATCGCTTCGCGTCGTTGCCAAATTTGGCGTGATACCAACAAATGTCTCGTGGTTTGTCGGCATTCGGGCGTTAGCGCGAGCGTGTGCGAAAATTTCGCTGCTCATTTCTATATGGCGAAGGGTTTCTGTGGTAATTCGCGTTTTGCTGTGCCATTTGCAGTTCTGCAAGTTGTTTTGTTAAGTTTGCCAAAGTTTGTATGACGTAATCCATACGTGGATCGCGAGGAGCTACGGGTGCCGTCTCTCGAGTGGCCGCTACGGTACTTGTGGTTTGGAGTGCAGTCGCAATTTTGTCGGCGAGCGTGGCTTGTTCTGATACGTCATTGGCGCAGCTTCCTGCCAAGACTCCTCTAATTTGAACGGGAAGAGCTCTCATCCAAATTTCGGATATTAGGGTATTGTCTTGGTCGTCGGGGCCGGCCAAATTTCTAAGATGACGGAGGAATTGCGACGGGGTTCGGTGCCCGATGGCCTCCGACGAGAGCAGCCTATCGATCCTTGTCGTTTGGGAATTTGCATACTGGGTGATGAGGAACGATTTCAAGCGGTCGTACGCCGTATTGTCGTATGGTGCTAGTAAATTCTCATCAATAGTGAGCAAGGTGGAATTGTCTAAATTACTAACTATGGCTGCATGTTTTTGAAATGGGGAAGTAATACCTCTGACCGAAAAATGCGCTTCCACATAATTGAACCAGGCCTGGGGCCTGTCCTTCCAAAAGTTTGGAATTGGGAATGTCATCGCGGCATGATCGCGGGAAGACACGATCGGGATTTGAGCGTCTTCGTTAGGCATTGCGAAAAGAAAAATAAAGTTCCTGAATAATTTGGAAAAAAGGAAAAAAATATAATTAATAATTATCAGGAACCTGGAGAGAAAAATAAAATAGTATGAGTTTGTAACACAAAATAATAATATGATAAACTGAAAATAACACAAGTTGGATTAGTAAAAACTGTAAAGATGTTTTTAGCAAAATCACAAAGTGTGAACACGAAAATTAATATTGGATACAGTTGAACTTGTAATAACGTAAAGTTAGCGTAATCCCAAAAATGGAGGGAATCGCGAAATTAGATCAGAAGGTTTTTGTAATCCGAATTAAAGCGTTGCCTTATTCGGGACGTCGGGGTCACCAAATATTTATTCTGTAAGAAGAAGATTTTTTGTTGTATTCGCAACAAAATCTCCTCCTCTCCAAAATAAATATTCCAAGTGGGTTTTTTAAAGAACAAGATTTTATTGCGGAAATAAACAAACCCGTTTTGGAACAAACAAAAGAGTGACACCAAATGACAAACGGTGAATTGAAAGTTCTGCTTGAACTGGCTTCTCACATATAACAGGCGTCGTTATTGGGGAACGTTCTCTGCGTCGACAGAGGGCGGCGCCGATGGCAGCAGTCCACGGAATTCAGCGTTCTTCTGCGTTACGATACCACCAGTCGAAACCGTCGTCGTAGTGTCTCTTGTATCGATCCTTGAAGTCGCGATCGCCGAGTTCGGAGGATAGGATTTCCCCAGCGCCGGGCGTGGTAAGCGTTTGACTTCGAAGATCTTCTGCGCTCGTAGAAATATCGTCAGGATAGAATTTCTTCAAAGTCCAGCGTAGGCGAAGCTTGGCTTTGAGTATTTTCTGGGCTCGTAGAAATATCGTCAGGATAGAGTTTTCTTCAGAGTACAGCGTAGGCGAAGTTTGACCTTGAGTATTTTCTGAGCTTGTAGAAATGTCGTCAGGAAAGAATTTCTTCCGAATTCGAATATCGTCAGCACCAGTTTGAAAGTAGAGTTCCTTCAGAGGTTAGGTATCTTAGCTTGTAGCGGTCTGCAGCGATCCGTCTAGGTCAAAGAGTTGCCAGGATAATAATTTTGTAGTTGCTAGAAGGTTGAGTCTAAACAAAGATACATGACGGTCTGAGGGGCCTAACACTGTGTCGCAGTTCGTTTCTTGAAATTCTCCAGAAATTTCCTAACAGGTTGTATGGGGCTAACAGGTCATTAAGCGGCTTCTAGGGCTTCTCTCTGCCGTCATGGAATCGCAATTGGGGCGATCTTTCCTTCATGGAGTCTTCTATTGTTTACTGTTTTGGAGGTTCCTTGGCGTCGTAGTTCGGAGCTCTCTTGTGTAAAGAGTGGTATTGCCTTGGAGATCAGTAAACAATATGGCGAGCATGTAACCATTCGTAGCGTGTTACATGGGGGAATTTTCTACGTTTTATGTGTGTGAAGGTATGTATCCTTATTTATATGTAGGAATAGTGTTCCTACAGTAGTATGATGAGATGATCTACAGGAAAAACATCTCTTCACGGAACACCTGTGTTGTGAAGTGGTGACGGCAAGACAATTTTCACATAAGTTGAGAAGTTTCACTAATTTACGCTTATGAGCACGGATTTTCTCCAAATAACTGAAACAGTGGTACAACATGAGATTCTTTGCATAAAATACATGATATATTGTTAGGTTTAGCAAAAATAGGTTTTAAATTCCTATGTTGGGTGTGAGGAGATTTGAGGTTAGGTTTGTTGTTAAAAGGTTTAGTTGGTCTGTGCATGGAATCTAATATTCTATTAGGACAATTTTCTCTTAAGGCAAGGTTTGATTTCTGCGAATCATTTAGGGAGTGAAAAACAACAGACTGATGTACCTTAGTTTTAGTAAATCTCTGAGTTTTTGTATTCTTTTTAGATGTTAATAACTGTCCTTGCAAATCAAAAGCTGTAGCCTGGTTATTCAAAAAATTGAAAAACTCTTCAGCAGATACTATGTCACTAGATTTGTGACATAACTTCCATTGAAATCTCAGCCCTGGAGGTAATCTCCTTGAGATTATATACTCCATAACACATACTGGTAAATTTACCATGGCAGAATATATTTACCATTTATACATATCCGTGGCAAGAAATATGAATAAGCTTATGGCATTAGGAGAAAATTTCCTGAAATATACATGAACATTGGCTAATCCTGATCATAGAGAATTTTTGTGCCATGTTTCACTTATGAGCAATGCGCGGAGTTCACAGTTAGACAGTATTCTAGGAAATTTGGAGTGATGACATAGGAGGGATTGTGCATTGACATGCGCTACAAATAGAGTATACGGAAAAGGATTACGAAGGGCGTTGTCTTGCGAAACACCGGTGGCAGCCGAGAATTTTACCCTGGATCTTCGGACCAACTCTGTGATTTCTATGTCACATAAATCAAGAGGTTCACTTATCTGCTTAGCGACATTCATAGACAAGATGTCCGTGTCCTCCTCCTCCGACTCCGCGACTCCGAAGATACGCAGCGAGTTGCGACGCTTATACATCTCGAGTTGGTCAGTCCGTTCCTCGAGTTGGCGTTTCAGATCAGTAACTTCCTTTTTAGACGTATCTAGATCCTTTTTTAGATCTGAAACCAAATTGATATTCAAATTTATCGTTTCTTCTAGTCCCTTACAGACTAGCTCCGTCACTAAATTGGCTAACGTATTAAGAACATCTCCTGACTGAAAGGCCAGGTACAATGCATTGACTATCTCAGAAGAAACGTGAGATCCACTAACAGACTTGGCAGATATGTGATTTGTTATTAACTTATTTATCTCAGAAAAGCGAAAAAGGTCAAAAAAAGGCCAATTTGACAATAAATGGGACAAGTGAACACAATAAAGAGATCGCACTAAAAAACTACCATAGAGATTAAAAAAAACAATTTAGCAGACAAAAAACAGAATATATTAAAAAAGGGTACTTATCTTATTACTGAAGGAAGATGACAACACTGCTAACCCCGTCGAATACCTGCACAAGGAAACTCCTGCAAAGCCGGGAGCCGTCGGAGAAAGATGCTCACGACGACGGTCATGAGACATTAGTTTTATTTCCAAAAAAATAATTTTTTTTTCGTTTTATTTTTTGAATGATAAAATGAACTTTAATGTTGTTATATAGGGAAAATGTTTGTTTTTAATGTTTTGTATAATAAATATTCATATTTCAAATTCAGTGTGTCCCTACTACTACTAATTGGAAGACAGAAATTACGACTGCCCTCTAATTTTTCACATTTATTTCTTGTAATAGATATAGAACGTTTACAAATAAATAAATAGACTTACGTACAGGCGCATAATTCATAGATCATACTAAGAGGTTGAGCAATATTTTGATATAGTTACAATTTTTAATCTTCTGATAAAAATTTAATTTTAGGGATTTTATTTGAACATGTTACAATACATTTGTATGAGTCAAACTTTTTTAAGTGGATTTAATACCCAAAACGAAAATTGCGCATTAAAATCTAGAACAGTTTTCACAGGAATCAGTACAATATCGAGTTATGGTTTATGAACTATGTTTCATTGAGTGTAACTGTACCCTTAAACTGTGTACAACTTAGAAAACTTTAGTACGTTACTTGTCCTTATTTATTGATCCAAAGAAGACATCAAAAAAAAGTTAATCAATAGTACGCTAAAATCTTAGTACAGTGCATCCAAAAACTAAATTCGAGTACAAGGTTCCTGTGAGGATTCAAATGTCTGTCAAAAATACAGAAACGAAAATCAGTAAGAACTACCAACTCAAAGTAGGTATAGTTATCCAGGACGTATAAACGCGAATCTTCGTTGACCAATTTCACTATTTTCTTTTTTTCACTTGATTGCACTTCAGTTATTATTAGAAGATATATTTAATGTTATGATGCTGCCATTGGACATTGATTTTCCCAATTCTCCTTATATTACAAATAATTATTGTTATTAAATCTTTTTATTTTCGAGGTTAAATGCATGATTTTTCTCGTAATAAAACACAGAATTCTTCATTAATTTTTTCCATCCCTCAAATCGATTATTACCTATTAGTAAGTCGATTATCGATTAGCAATCGAGACCTGTAAGCTGCACAGATAGAAATGGCTTCTGGCTCAGTTCCGTAAAGTTGAGATTCTCTGAGACGTTTTTAATAACCAGAGGCATTCTTAATGATGACAGTATCTAAAACTAGTGCTACAAAGTGAGTAATGAGATGAATTGTGCATGCTAAAGCATTTTCTTAGTGAGTTTACATTGTTGGAAAAGGTTAAGAAATAGAATGTCCCACATCTTCTTGTGCGGCTCGAGACAAGTTTGTTGAGTGTGAGAACGAGTACGTCAACAACCAATGTCCTTCAATCGGTGAATTTATTTTGAAAGTGTAACATGATAATCAGCGCGTTAATTAAAATAACATTGAGTTTATTTTTTTGGATTCTTTAATTGAATCTTAGATGAACATGCTGAAATTGGAGAACAAGTTGTTGGTCGTTCAGCGAAGTAACATCTTGTAACGAGAATAGAACAATAACTACTTACATTAAGAAGCATTTCTGAAGTATTGAGACTTTTGCTCGCGTAGATTCTTAAAGCGTTTATTGTCATGACTGACGATGCCGAAAATATACGTGAAGTAAGTTGTTGTGAAGACTTTTGTATCAACAAATACCATTGTTCTTATTGCAAAAATCATCAAACCATCCGAATTTATTACTTGAGAGTATATTATTAGAGTATGAACATTACCACATTGTTGTTGGCTATCAAAATTTAATAAAAATATAAAATTGTGTAAAGAAGATTAATTTGGTGCTTAGACCATATAATTCGTGAGTCTTGATACATGCCACGTAATTTAAATTTCTCAAGATCAAATGTCTTGAATCAAAAACAAAAAAATTCAATTCTTGTTTGATTTAATTTATAAGTATTTATAGNAAAATAAATTTTTTTTTTTTTTTTTTTTTTTTTTTTTTTTTTTGTGTGGAGCTTTATGGCTCGTCAACATCCAAGGTCATTAGAGCCCATGCAAGTAGGGAAATATGCAGTTTCGCACCATAGAGAAGAGCCGCAGTGACTCTTCCCCGTGTGTGGGTCTCGCCAAATATCTCGACCATACCCACTAAAAAACCCTCCTGAAATCATCAAATATCCAAATAGAAAGATGAAAGAAAAGAGAAGAAAACCGAATAAAATTACAATATATCACCAAAAAAGAAGGGTAAACAATTTTTAAATACTATATTTTCGAATGACAGTAACGAACGATGAAAACAAAGAATACAGTAAAGATGAAAAGGAAACGAAAATTTTAAACCCTCCCGAGAACTTGTGGAAGGAGCCCCGATCTACTCATAAAATTCAATAGTTTGTTAACATTAACCGTTTCATTTCCGAGAATTGTTGGTAAATCTGCAGCCAGACCAATTTGTCTCCGTATACTTGAGTATCTTCTGCAATCAGTTAGTAGGTGACGCACTGTCAGATAACAGCTACACTCCTCACAAACGGGTTCATCATCAAGCAGTAAAAGATACCTATGAGTGAGAGGACAATGTCCTATGCGAAGGCGGGTCAGCAAGACCCCGTCGCGCCGGGCTGGCCTACAGGAACTGCTCCATGANGGGCTGGCCTACAGGAACTGCTCCATGACTTAACAGAAGATTTGATAAGTCGGAGCTTATTCCTTTCAACAGCTAACCACTCATTGCTCCATTCACTCAGAATCCTCATCTTGACGGAATTTAGGAGATCTCGTTTTGGAACCGTGGAGAAATCCACGCAATTCCTCAGGCATGCCGTCTTTGCGGAATCGTCAGCTTCCTCATTTCCTCTAATACCCACGTGTCCGGGAACCCAGCAAAACATTATGTTCTTTCCATCACTATGCAGTGTGAAAAGTACATCCTGGATGTTCTGGATCAGCTTATCAGCAGGATACATGTTCTGGATTGCTTGGAGGGCACTCAGCGAATCAGAACAAATCAGGAAATGTGATCCGCCGTAGCACTTAGTTGATCGCAATGCTCGCAATATGGCGTAGCACTCAGCAGTGTAAACACTGCACAAGTCGCCTACACGATAGCCACTGGTCTCACGGGGAAATACCACGGAGCAGCCGACACCATCAGTCTGCTTCGACCCGTCAGTAAACACAGGGATACGGTCCCGGTGTTTGTAGAGGATTAGCTGAAAGTATACCCTCAACATCGGAGCTGGAGTGTTCTTCTTGTCATGATGCAGAAGATCGAAAATAATCTTCGGCTTGTGCAAAGCCCAAGGGGGAGACTTACTAAAACCTTGATGTAAGACATTAGGTGTGCGTATATTTAAGGTTTCCAAAATTTGTTTGGAGCGATATCCAAAAGGTTTGGTTGCTCTCAGTCTGTTGTTGTAGAAACGGATGGAAGAAGAGGATGGATGAAAAACCGCGTTGTGCACCAGATTGTCGGGTAAAGTTTGCAAGTGGCAAAAATGTCGTAGCATGAGGATTTGCCGCCGGAGGGAAAGAGATGGTTCGCCACTCTCGACATACAAACTCGGAATGGGAATAGTGCGGTATACACCCGTAACTAGTCGAATTCCTGCATGATGGACACTATTCAACTTCTTTAAATAGCTTGCACGAGCAGAGCTATATACAACGCAGCCATAATCGAGCCG
>NNCF01126917.1:486203-498837 GCA_002313205.1 Laupala kohalensis | reverse complement strand
TCCCCGCGTGTGGGACTCGCCGAAAGACTCAGCCATACCCACTAAAAACCCTCCTGCATTACAACTCAAAACACAAATTACAACATATCGCAAGACTTTACTAAAAACATTGAAACAAAAAAGAAGAAGAAAGAGTAAAATAAAAGATACCCTATCCCTAATAGCGTCGGGATCGAAAAGAACAAGAGGTGATCAAGGGAGGTCAGAAAAGAGAAAGGAAGGAGCATGGCACAAGTAAGTGGGAGCAATGCCATACTCAGCTCGCGGCCCCGTGTTCGCCAAACACGTACTTACTAGATGTAAGTCCCCTGGGGGAGCAACTGCTCTTAGTCTACAATTTTCTTAAACAAAGTTTTCTGTTATATTTCAGAATAAGCGACAGAAGAATATTAATGACATGACTCCTTTTAATACAAAATAATCGTATGCTGCGTTATGCATTCTTTTCGCAAACTTTTCGCATGTTTTCTTTATTCTACGGCTCTATTAATGACAGAATATAATTCTAACATATCACACCACCATTCTGAATCATATTCTTCATGTACTTTAAACATTAAATGCCTCTGAATGCAAATATTTTTTATGTATTGATTTATTTTTTATCTTTTTCAGAAAGAATCGTGACTTACTTATAAAAAACAATAAGTATTGAACTATCAATTCATGAAGTATTAAAGATTATTCACCATTTTCGATATGTTAATTCAACAATTCATACTTCATTTAACTAAATGTACAAACGAAACAGATAATATACATTTTACATTTACAGTTATCCTGATAGTGATAACATCAAACAGCTCTGTAGGCATTCGGTCATCATCAAGCACTTCCACCATAGAAAGTCTTTTCGCGTGGACAGATGCAGAGGAGGAACAAGTCCAAGACGATCTCAGAACTGAAGAAGACAAAGACGATCTGGGAGCTGAAGAAACCCGAGATGACCAAGATGCATGTCCTCAGACTGAGGACGAATCGGATGATGAAGATGAGTTAATAGACATTGAAGAGAAATCTGAAGACGAATACCAAAAGTGTTTACAACCTCATTCCTTAGAAGGAAAAGGTACTACAAACGCAACACTCCTACCTTGCGATTCGCTGTAAAATACGGAAACCGGACCAAATTCAAAATCCACAAAGCCAATCCCAAGGCACAGAAAACACGACCCGTAAGTTTTGCTCAACGAATCCATATGGCTATAAAAAATTACTAATTTCCTATTCACTATTCTCGGCTAATACCTTATACATTCAACGTTGGCAAAATGGCGTATACAATTTTTATATTCCTACTCGTTGGTTAAAGGCCTTATACATTCAATGTTGGCAAAATGCCTTATACAATTCTTATATTGCTATTCGTTGGCTAATGGCCTTATACATCCAATGTTGGCAAAATGCCTTATACAATTTATATATTCCTATTCGTTGGCTAAACGGGTCATTCCATGTCAACTCAACCAAGGCTCCCAGTCGACCGTCTCTAATTTCCTTGAAATTTCACAACATAGTGGCCTATGACCCCACACTAAAATGCCCAAAATATTAGTCCTCAATGTGCTTTGATTCATGAGCTATAAGCCTTGGTCTCAAGGGCCATTGTTCAATTGTCGCGCGCGCACAGCAAAAAGTGCCAACTTTGATTGCATGTGTATACAGTATAAATCTCAGTAAAAAGATCTAGTTTGGTATATATCAAGACAACATTTTGCGCTGAATCAAATCGTGCAATTAAAAAAATTGTATTGCTAATACCTCACTTGCAAATCAGCTCCAAACTTGGGCCAAAAAATTTACACATGAAATAAAAGTCATACTTTGCTCACCCATTACTAAAGTCAGTATGGTCCAGACAAGTTGCAACTTTGCAAACAAGTTATATTTACTGGTGTTTACAATTGTGTGCATTATGAGCTTGTAAAAATGTATAACAACAAATATATAATAAATTAAAAATGACAAAACATTTAATTTTGCAAATTTTGTCATACTTTCAGCAGAAAAAAATCGAAGGGAAATGGGGTCTTAGGCTACTATGTTGTGAAATTTCAAGGAAATTAGAGATGGTCGACTGGGAGCCTTGGTTGAGTTGACATGGAATGACCCAAAGGCCTTATACATCCAATGTTGTATAATTGCCTTATACTATTCTTATATTCTTATTCGTTGGCTAATGGCCTTATACATCCAATGTTGTATAATTGCCTTATACAATTCTTATATTACTATACACATTCCTTGGCTAAATGACTTACTCAATTTTCATTTTCTTATACACATTTGTTGGCTAAAAATCTTTATACATTAATATGTTGCAAACAAGCCCTAAATTAAATATTAACTTAATAATTGTTTATATACTACACATATTATACAGAAACTACATTTTTGCTTCTCTAGAACGTACTCTATGTCATTGAAAAATTAAGCTTTCAAATGTGACAAAATGGAATCTCAACACAACACTGCAGGTAAATTACGGCACCTGCAATTAAAACCATATGAAACTTAACACAATTAAATAATTATGCCGCTCGGCGTTGAAAATCGACTTCAAATGACAATTATTTGCGTTTTAAGAATTGAACATATACGAAGTAAATAGTGATAATCTAAAAAATGATTATTAAGTGGATCTGCATTTAAGCCACTCGATGCTTGGGTAATAATTTTATGCAGAAATTGAAATGAGTTTTTTTGAACTTGTAAAAATGGGAATTGTAAATAAAATTTTGTTTATTATTCTACTAATTTGTTTGTTAAATAATTAACTAACTAAAATTTAAATACAAGAAATTATTTAATATTTAAAAAGTACTATTGTCAGTGTATCATAGTATATTTCGTCTGAGTACTGTTCTCTTGAAAAAGATATCTGGTATCTTTATATCTGATGACTATGGCTGCGGACAGGAGTATAATCTGGACCACCTGCGTTAATCGCAGGTGTGTTAACTACCACACCATCCGTGCGTTTGCCGCAACTGTACACTACCAACACCAACTGAAACGCGTAAGTACTTGTGAAACCTGTACTTTTTATCGGATATTTTATTATAGATTGCTCACTTGGCAAAATGTCTTATACAAGTTTTATATACCTATTCGTTGGTTAAGGACCTTATTCATTCAACGTTGACAAAATGCTTTATACAATTATTATATTCCTATTAGTTTGCTAAAAGCCTTATACAATCAACGTTGGCAGACCGCCGTATCCAATTCTTATATTACTATACACATTCGTTGGCTAAAGCCTTATACATATTTTATTGACTAAATGCCATATACAATTCTCAATTTCTTAAAAAATGGAAACTCAACACGATGCTTCACTTCCATTTGTTGTGAAAAATTGAAGGCACCAGCAATTAAAACCATACCAACTTAGCGCAATTAAATAAATAAGCCGCTCTGCGTTGAAAACAAAAAACATTGGAAATAAAATAACAACGCTAGGCGTTTGAAAATACTTACAATGGCAATAAACGTTGCATTTACAAATGAATATAATGACACTAGACGTTGAAAATTATATACAAAGCAAAAAAGGCCGCAATTACGTATAAAAATAAAGACATGTCGTTGGGAATTATATACAATAACAACGAACGTTGAAACTGTAAATAAAAATAACGGCGCTAGGCATTGAAAATTATATACCATAGTCAAAAAACGTTGCATTTACGAATAAAATCTACGACGCTACACGTTAGAAAAAATTTACAATGACATCAAAAGATGCATCTACGAATGAAAATAACGACGTTAAACGTTGGAGATTATATATGAAGGCAATAAACGCAGCAATAACAAATAAAAATAACGACGCAAGACGTTACAAAATATATTATATGACAAACGTTGCATCTACGAATGAAATTAAGGTCGCTTGGCGTTGGAAAATATATACAAGGCAATAAGACGAGCATTTCCAAATATAACTAACGACGCTAGAAGTTATAAAAAATATACAATAACAAACGTTGCATCTACGGATGAAAATCACTTCGCTAGGCATTGGAAATTATATACAATAGCAATGTGCGTTGCATCTACGAATGAAAAGGACGACTTTAAGCGTTGCAAATTTTTTACAAAAGCAATTAATGATGCATCTACGAATGAAAATAACATCGACATGCTTTCGAAGCCATATACGAATGCAATAAACGTTTGATCTACGAATGAAAATAACCTCGCTAGGCATTGGCAATTATATACAATAGCAATGTGCGTTGCATCTACGAAAAAAATTACTTTATCAAGTGGCTAGATCTCCATTTAAACCACTCGACGCTTCGGTAATGATTTTATGTAAATTGTCACTACGATGCCGACTTTGAAATTGATATATGGTTTGTAGAACTTGTAAATATGTGATTTATAAATAAACGTTTCTTTATTATTCGCTTAATTTGTTAGTTAACAATAAACAAACCGAAATTTAATTATTTGAAATTATTTGTTTGTTTTTTTCAAATTACTTTTGTCAGTGTATCTGAGTATATTTCGTCTGAGAACAGTTCTCTAGATATAAATATAATATATATCCTCATATCTGATGACTATGGAGTATAATCCTGAACACCTGCGTAAATCGCAGGTGAGTTAACTTTTCTTTTTTTTTTTGTAGGTCTCTAGGGCTCGTCAACATCGAAGTCATTAGAGCCCATGCTAGTAGGGAAAAAAGCAGTTTCGCACCATAGAGAAGAACCGTACTGACTCTTCCCCGTGTGGGGGACTCGCGGAATATCTCGACCATACCCACTAAATATCCCTCCTGAAATCAACAAATATCGAAATGAAAGAAAAGAAAACAGTTGCCCAATACATTATATCACAAAAAAGGGAAATTAATTTCTAAATATTAAATTTTCTAATTACAGAAACAAATGATGAAAGGAAAAAAGTCGGGAAAGATAAAAAGGGAATGCAAATTTTAAACCCTCTCGAGAACTTGTGGGAGAAGCCCCGATATACTCATAAAATTCAATAGTTTGTTAACGTTAACCGTTTCATTTCCGAGAATTGTTGGTAAATCTGCAGCCAGACCAATTTGTCTCCGTATACTTCAGTATATTCTGCAATCAGATAGTAGGTGACACACTGTCAGAGAACAGCTACACTCCCAAAAAATGGGTTCATCATCAAGTAGTAAGAGATACCTATGAGAGAGAGGACAATGTCCTATGCGCAGGCGGGTCAGCAAGACCTCGTCGCGCCGGGCTGGCCTACAGGAACTGCTCCATGACCTAACAGAAGATTTGATAAGTCGGAGCTTATTCCTTTGAACAGCTAACCACTCATTGCTCCATTCACTCACAATCCTTATCTTGATGGAATTTATGAGATCTCCTTTTGGAATCGTGGAGAAATCCACGCAATTCCTCAGGCATGCCGTCTTTGCGAAATCGTCTGCTTCCTCATTTCCTCTGATACCCACATGTCCGCGAACCTACCAAAACATTATGTTCTTTCCATCCCTTTGCAGTGAGAAAAATACATCCTTGATGTTTCTGGATCAGCTTATCAGCTGGATACATGTTCTGGATTGCTTGGAGGACACTCAGCGAATCAGAACAAATTAGGAAATGTGATCCGCCGGAGCACTTTGTAGTTCACAATGCTCTTAATATGGCGTAGCACTCAGCAGTGTAAACACTGCACAAGTCGCCTTGACGGTAGCCACAGGTCTCACGGGGAAATACCACGGAACAGCCGACACCATCAGCCTGCTTCGATCCGTCAATAAACACAGGGATACGGACCCGGTGTTTGTAGAGGATTAGCTGATTGTATACCCTCAACATCGGAGCTGGAGTGTTCTTCTTGTCATGATGCAGAAGATCGAAAATAATTTTCGGCTTGTGCAAAGCCCAAAGAGGAGACTTACTAAAACCTTGTTGAAAGACATTAGGTTTGCGTATATTTAAGGTTTCCAAAATTTGTTTGGAGCGATATCCAAAAGGTTCGGTTGCTATCGGTCTGTTGTTGTAAAAAGGGATGGAAGAAGAAGATGGATGAAAAACCGCGTTGTGCACCAGATTGTCGGGTAAAGTTTGCAAGTGGCAAAAGTGTCGTAGCATGAGGAGTTGCCGCCGGAGGTAAAGAGATGGTTCACCACTCTCGACATACATTTTTTTTTTGGTGGGGCTTTAGGGCTCGTCAACAGCGAGGTCATTAGAGCCCTTAAAACGTGTACAGGTAGGGAAAATGCAATTACGCTCTAGGGAGAGCCAACAAGACTCTCCCCGCGTGTGGGACTCGCCGTATGACTCAGCCATACCCACTAAAAACCTTCCTGAATTACAACTCAAAACTCAAATCCCAACATATCTCAAAACTTTACTAAAAACTTTTGAAAAAAGAAGAGGAAAGAGGAAAATAAAAGATACCCTAGCCCTAATGGCGTCGGGATTGAAAAGAACAAGAGGTGACCAAGGGAGGTCAGAAAAGAGAAAGGAAGGAGCATAGCACAAAGTTAGATGTTCAATCCAATTCAGTCTCTGATCAAAGATTAGACCTAAGTATTTCAAAAAAGGATAGAATTTGAGAACGTTGTTCCCCAGGGCGAGGTGAGGTTCTGCCAGAAGGATTGGTCTCTTACTGAAAGAACACAGCGTGTTTTCTCAGCAAAGAAACGAAAACCTATCGTTTTGACCAGTGGTATAATCTATTGAGGACGAGTTGGATTTGTCGCCCCGCACCTGTGACACTCTGTGATGAACAAAAGATAGTATAGACATCGACAAAAAGAGAGTGTAAATCAGGAATCTTTACAGCAGACGTTATGCTGTTTATGGCCACTGCAAATAAGGTGACACTCAAGACTGAGCCCTGAGGAACACCGTTCTCTTGAAAAAGATTTAAAGTGTCGCTTCTATAATTGTATAGCGGAAAGAACGTTGATCTAAATAGGACATGAGCATCAGAGGAAGACGTCCTCTAAAACTCCAGGTATAGAGTTGTTGTAAAATGCCATGACGCCAAGTAGTATCGTAAGCCTTCGAGCAAGGCAATGCTTCTATAACTACTAATGTACGTTTTGTTCTTACCTGGTTTTAGTAAAGGGATAAGCGTTGCTTCCTTCCACGGATTACGGAATACTCCTTCGGACCATGAAAGATTAAAAATATCCAGAAAGTATTCTTTCGACTCGAGACTGAATTGTCTCAGCATTTCATAATGAATTGAATCAGGGCCAGGAGCAGTGTTGTGGGCTGTCGCTAGAGCTGACTCAAGTTCCCACTTAGAGAATGAAGAGTTGTAGGGTTCCCAGTTGGTGGAACGAAAGTAAAAAAATGTGTTCTCTGCTGTATCCCTTTTTCTCTTGAAATCAGGATCGCAGTTGGCTGTAATGTTAGGTCACCAAAATATTCAGCCATTGCTGTTGCCATTTTTCTCTTGTTGGTGAGAACCCGACCCTGATAATTTACTCCAGATATTGGGACTGAAGAATACCTTCCAGATATCTTTCGGATTGACTCCCATACTTTAGTGGACGATGTTGTTCTCTTAATGGTGCATAGAAACTCTTTCCAGGAGGTGGATCTTGATTCTTTGATAGTTCTGCGCGCTTTTGCTCTAGGAATCCGATATGCGGCGAGGTTTACCGGAGATGGACTAGCCTTAAATTTCCGCAATGCTCTACGCCTTGCCCGAATGGCGTACCGACATGCGTCGTTCCATCAGGGGACATAGGTCTTCGCGGAAAAATGGATGTTTACGGAATGGATTCTTCAGCGGCGTGATGAATCACCTGGGTTAGATGATCGACTCTCTCTTGGAGACTACCCGTTTTTCTGAAGACAGACAGGGAACGGTACTGTGTCCAATAAGCGTTACTGCTCCACTCGTGGAATCGGTTTAATACCAATTGCAGTTGCCTTTCGATGACAGAGATGCTACTAGACGAACAATAGATGGCAAAGTTGTCAACAAATAGAGACGCGTGTACCGGTTATTGAACCACTGACGCAATACTATTTATGGCAAAGAGAGTGACGCTCAAGATTGAAACATGTGGGACACCATTTTCCAAAGGTTGATTCGAATAATAATACGTACCGAGGCGAACACAGAAAGAACGTTGCGATAGGAAGCTCTCCAGGAATAGAGGAAGACAATCTCAGAATCCCCACGTGTGCAATGTGCGTAGGATTCCGTGTTTCCAGGTTGTATCATAAGCTTTGTTTAAGTCAAAAAAGATGCCCACGAGATTTTCACTTAATACAAATGGTGATGAGATGGTAGATGACAACGCAACAAGGTGGTCAAGCGTTGACCGCTGTTTTCTGTAACCAAATTGGATAGTGGTCAGAAGTTTTCGCGATTCCAGAGACCAAACAAGGCATCGATTTATCGTTCTTTCTAACAATTTTCAAACGCAGCTTGTCAGAGAAAACGGGCGAAAGTGTGACGGATTAGAACGATCTTTTCCCTTCTTCGGAAGTGGAATAATTATGGGATCGCGCCATTGAGCAGGGACGGTATGCTCATTCCAAATAGAGTTATAAAGATTCAGAAGGATTATTATGCCTATATCTGGAAGAAGTTTTAGCATCGCATTATTTATTTGATCAGTACCGGGGATTGTATGTTTCGAAGATGCAAGGGCAGAGGTCAGCTCCGTCATAGAGAAATGAATGTTTTATTCCTCGTCTCTGCAACTGGAGAAATCCAACCTACACTTCTCCGCGCGAGATTTCCGTTGAAGAAACGTTGGAGAAAAACCGGAGGAGTTTGAGACTCTTTCGTAGTGCGATGCAAGTTCCTCTGCGATGACTTCAGGCGAAGTTTCGACCCGTCCATTGATATTGAGACCAGTGATGGAAAATGAGGAACTCGTACCTTGGATCTTCCGACTGATGATGGAGTACGGCTTGTAAGAGATGAAATATAAGCCTTCCAGGAGGACGACTTACTTTCTCGTAGAGTTCGTTTTGCTCTGGCTCTGCACCTTTTAAACTCAATGAGATTATCAACACTGGGATACTTATTAAGTCGCGCAAAAGCTTTCTTTCTAGCACTGACCGCCTTTGCGCAATCCGATTTCCACCATGGAACAGGGCAATGTCTTGGATTACGTGATGATTTTGGGATGGCAACGTCAGTGGCTTTTAAAACCGCGTTGGTGAAATGGGTTGCCATAACATCCACATTGGCGAAAGGCTCATCGCAAAGGTTGATGTTGCGTTTAAACACATCCCAGTCTGCTTTTTCAAAATTCACTGAGAGGGGCGTGAAACCAAGGGGCAAAAGACGTTAAAAATATAAAAATTGGGTAGTGGTCACTCCCATACAGATCGTCAAGAACTGTCGAGTCTAAGAGTGGGGAAAGAGAGGAACTGCAGATGGCAAGATCCAGCACCGAGAAAGATCGGGAAGCTGTACAGCAGTGGGTGGAGTAGCCCATGTTACGGAGCACAATATCTCGGCTATCTAACAGTTTTGCAATATCACCCTTTGGGAAGTTGTGGAAAAACCCCACATTTAGTTATGGGCATTGAAATCTCCGACGATAAGAAATGGGGAAGGCAACTGGTCCATTGGACCGGCAAGATCTTTCTTCGTGGATGACTGGCCGGGGGGATATAAATATTACAAAGCGTAAATGTAAGGGATGGTAAGCTCACCCTCAAACATAAGGTCTGAAAGACGCTGGATATAGAGACTTCTTTGCCATAGACTAAAGCGTCTACGAACACAGCGATTCCACCGTGTGCCCGTAGGCCGTATTCTAAGTCCACCCTGTATCAGGTATAGCCACGAGAGAAAGAGTATTTTGGCAAGAGATGGGTTTCTTGTAGACAAGCAATTTGAGGGGAACGAGACAGTAAGAACTTTAGGTCACCTGAACGGACATGAATGCCGTTCACATTTCAGGAAAGAATAGCCATGGTCTGGAGTTTATCTGCTCTTCCTTCAATGTTTGGATTTTTTCTGTTTATGACTTTAAAGTCAGACCACGTTGTGGTCTCCACCCCAGGATAGTCGCCGTGATCACTGCTTGAGTGATCACTTGTGAACATAGCAAGTCCGCTATTTCTGCTCCTTGAGCGCCGGCGACTAGAGGAAGCAGATCTGACATGGGAGTCTGACTTCAAAGCTTCGGTTCTTCGAGGTTGAAGGGTGCGAGTTCTTCGCCGAGGACGACTCCGAGATTGTACTCGGGGAGATTGCTTCTTCTTCGGTGTCACTTTTAGGGTGTTGGTTTTTTTGTGGGGCTTTACGCTCATGTCGACATTAAAGGTTATTGGAGCCCGAAAAACTTGTACAGGTAGGGAAAATGCAGTTACGCACTAGAGAGAGCCAATATGACTCTCCCCGCGTGTGGGACTCGTCGAATGATTCAACCCTACTCACTAAAAACCCTCCTGATCTACAACACACCAAAACATATCTCACAAAATACATCAAAAGGAGGGGGGTCTAAAATGAAGGGGGTGCATAACATGAGGGGGGACAAATAATAAGGGGGGACAAAAAATGAGGGGTAGGAAAAAAATGAGAGGAATGAGGAAAATGAAAGATACCCTAGCCTTAATAGCGTCGGGATCGAAAAGAACATAGGTGACCAAGGGAGGTCAGGAAAGAGAAAGAAGGAGTCTAGCACAAGTAAGTGGAAGTAATGCCAGACTCAGCTTGGGGCCCCGTGTTCGCCAAACACGTACTTACTAGATGTGTAAGTTTGTTCTTGGTTGATGTTGAAGTTGAAACAGATACTGAGTTTTTCTTGGGTGGTGCCTTATATTTTGTGAGTATGAGGATCTTGCACCCCAGAAATTTGTCTTTTAAGACAGTGGAATCATCCAATGATGCCTAATTACCGGAATCGCACATCTTGGGTTTGACAATGTCCTCCAAAACCACCTGACAGCCAAAAGAAGCTGTAGATGGTTTCGGTGCGGTGACTGCTGCTGCAAGAGATTTAATAATGTTTACAGGATTTTTAATCAGGTACCATCACCTGGCCTCCGGAAAAGACACTCCGTAACGCGAATTCTTTGAATGTATTTTTGCATTTGGTATTTGGCGCATTTGTTCGAATTGGAAGGATGGCTTACAATTCACGCAACACGGAAGTGACGAGCAATCTGACTCGTGCGACGATTGTCCACAAATAAAACATACTTCGCAGGGTGACTTGCACCGGTCTACGGAGTTAGCGAATCTCTGACACTTAAAGCAGCGCAGAGGATTCGGTACATATTGCCGCACTCGCAGAGTGTAAAAACCGCAGGATATTGATTCCGGTAACGAAGGATTGTCAAACGACAGAACCAGTGTGGAGGTGGGAACTGGCTTTCTTAGAACCTTCCTCTTAACTCTGTGGACGTTTACCACGCCTTAGAGCTCAAAGAATGTTTTGAGGTTTTCATCTGATTCATGTGCAAAGTCTTCGTGGTTTACGACGCCTTTGCACATGTTCAGGACAGAATGTGTTAATGTCTTTATTTTAAGACCAGCAATTTCTGTCAACTTCAAAGTAGTCTCGATCTCCTTGTCTGTACGTACCTCCAATAGAATTTCACCATTCCGCTGGCTCACGACAGAACGAAGTTTTCCGATGTTATCGTCAATTGCTTACGCAAGACGAACTCAGCTTATTGACTTAAATGTCTTGTCTTCTTCTACACATTTCATTAGTAGGAATCGAGGCTTTGTCGGCCGGTCGCTATCCTTACAAAAGAAACTGTGGAGATCCACAGTTTTGCCGACTAATCGCCTCTTCCTAGAGGAAGAGGGCAAAAGGTGGGCCAGTAGTTTCCATGTGTATGGATTTTAATTTCATCCCCGTGTTCCCCACCCACTACGGAGTCCAACAAGGGGACACCCCACTGGGGTGCCAGGGTTGACACGGGGATATAGCGGGGACACGCAGGGTTCTTTAAGCAGTTGCTCCAACGCCGCCGACCAGCGAGAAGATCCCCCTTCGTGCCCCCTCTCACCATGGAGTTCAGTCGAAGACCTTGTCCGAGCCGATTGGTCGGGGGTGGGTTAGCCCCCGATCGCCCGTCTGGAAGAGGCAGAGGCCAAAGCGAGCGTATTGGGGCGCATCTAGAGTGCACGCAGATGTTTCTCAACTCACCAGGATTCCCATTCTCTTCGACACGGGTCGCTATGCACTGCAAAACACATGGGTGAGTGTTCAGCACACAAAGAAGGCCAGTAAAGAATATAAAAGCGATGAATGTGAAAAAGTAGGTATTTGAATAGGAAGGTACAAAGAAAGAATTACTTGAGAACCTTCTCTGTATCCCACCGTCTGGACGTGAACCGGCTCACATCGACAGCTCATGAATAGTGAGATTGCAGTATGATGAGTTGGATAAAACATTCTTCTATTTACCACTCAATTTGTACCCTAATACTGTTTTCAATAAAATAATACCAGAAGGAAGGGTTATTTCGCCTCCCTGGACTATGTCAAAGAATAAATCAGCTCCCAAGAGAACATTCACCCTTTTGGGTATATTAAAATATTCATCTCCAAGGATCCATTGACTTGGGAAGTATAATTGGTTTGTGCTGTAATGCACTTCAGGGAACCGGGGTAGAACAGAGTCTAAACATGAAAGGTTACTGATCTCTTCTATTTTTTTTTTTTTTTTTTTTTTTGGGG
>NNCF01126917.1:457339-479954 GCA_002313205.1 Laupala kohalensis | reverse complement strand
GAACGGTACTGTGTCCAATTAGCCTTACTGAGAATCCATTTCTGTGGCTTGCATTCGGAAATAGTCGCACGTTCCTGCAACGATAACCAGATAGGATGATGGTCGCTACCATGCAGATCATCTTCTACCTTCCATTGAAAGATATCAGCAACTTCAGGGGAGCAAGTTGATAGGTCTATAGCAGTCCATGACCCAGTGGCAAATGCAAAGTGGGTCTTCCCTCCGGTGTTCATTAAGCATAAATCTTCTCCCTCAAAGAGATAATTCAGCAGTCGGCCCCTGGGACAATCGCTCGACGAGCCCCACAGTACACTGTGGGCATTGAAATCTCCGAGGAGGAGGAATGGTCGAGGAAGCTGATGAATTAAATCTCTGAGGGAGGTCTCCGAAAAATCTTGTGTCGGAGGAAGATATATAGAACACACGGTTATAGATGGTAAACTGTGAAGTTTGACTGCAATAGCCTGGATGTGGGTTTGTAGGAGAACAGGTGAGCAGAGGATTGTGTTTCTAACAAACCGGCAACTCCTCCTCTTGCTCGATCTCCCGTGGTGTCGTCATATCAGAAGCTGCTGTATCCTCGCAGAGAGGGTGAGTGTTCTGGTAAAATGTGTGTCTCTTGTAGGGAAATACAGATCGGATTACGACGCGCTAAGAGTTGTATATCTTCACGTTGACTTCTATAACCATTAAGGTTCCACTGAAGTATGGATGCCATTAGTGTTTGGAGCCCCCGGGGTCAGGTTCTTGAACGTGTATTTCCGCGTCACCATCGGACACTACACGTTCTGTCTCCGAGGAAGAAAGCACAGAGACGTTGTGTTTACGTCTGTACGATTTTTTGCTTGTTGTTGTATTGGATTTCATAATGTTTACGGGGTTCAGGGGTTTAGCCCTAGAACCAAGCTTTGTCTTATTTTGTGTCTTTGTTAAAGGTTTAATACTACTTGTTATTTTCGTAGTCGATGGACAAGCTGTTGGTGTTGTTTTGGTTTTTTCGGGAAGGTCTGAGTCATTTTTCTTGCCGCATTTACACAGACATGTGCACGACGTTGCCGTAGACACGTCAGTGAAATCGGCCTGAACAGATACGTTCTTCATCTGTTTTGGAGTCTTGGCTGCGGTGGAGTAACTGGTAGAAAATACAGGGTGTAAAGCCCTGTATTTCTTCCGCGCTTCACCGTACGGGATCTTCTCCGTAGTTTTAATTTCCTGAATATTCTTTTCTTCAAGAAAGGCGAAGCACTCCCTGCTCCATACCGGGTGACTGCCTGTGCAATTAATGCACTTTGCAGGCCCTGGGCATGAGACGCCGGGTTTGTGTGCCTCTTTTCCGCATTTTCANCGATGTTGTCGTGTGTCCAAACCTCTGACACTTGAAACAGCGCAGAGGATTCGGAATAAAGGGACGGACCGGCAGGTTCAGCCATCCAGCCTTTAGTTCCTTTGGTAATTTAGGACAGTCAAATGTAATGATGAAGGAACTGGTCTTCACGAGAACACCATTTACCTTCCTCATGATTTGACTGACCTCAACTACATTGTCAGCCTTCCATTCTGCAACAAGATCGTCTGTTGCCATTTCCATAATATACCTGCAACTTACGACCCCCTTGCTGCATTTAAGTGCAGCATGGAGTTCGCACTTTACAGGGAACTCGCCAAGCTTGGTACAATCCAGAAGCTTTAAAGCTTGCTTGCTTGTGTTTGTCTCAAGCAGCATGGTACCATTTCTCAACCTTTTAATGGTTTTCAGTGTACCAACAAGACCTTCCAAACCCTTAAAAATATAGAATGGGGACACTTTTTCAAGTGTCCCGTCTATACGACTCATAACAACGTAAACATTCTCATAGGGAATGCTCTGTAACATTGGCTTTACTGAGTTTTCTGAAGTGGGAGGGCTGTCAACCCTCGGCCGCTTCGATGACCCTGAGGCGGAGTACTTACCTTGCGACTCGCCCACTTCGCAAGGCAGGGAAAAAGGTAGGGGAAAACAAGAATTTTTCATTTCGTCCCACGAGTTCGGGGGAAATAAATGTCCGGTGACGTGGAGCCCCCGCATCACGCCACTAAGCCTTGCTAAACTGAGGTGCGGCAGTTGCCCCAGAGGTTGTCCGCTAGAAAGTGTTTTTCCTCAACACCCATTCACCTCATCGGCGCGTAACACACACCTTGAAGTTGAGGTTTTTTTATAGAGATTTAATCCTTCCTCGCGACCCGGCCAACGAAGGCAAGATCTCCGCCCTTCGTAACATGCAACTTTCCACCACCGCGCTAATGGCGGTCGCTGAAGCATATCCAAAGCCTATGGTGTCCGAGAACTGGTGGCGCAATACCAGTTCCCAGCTCGGAACCGTGGGTTCGCCAAGCCCATACTCACTCGAAACTGAGCTTCCTGCAAGGGAAAGAAGAAAAAAGAGGAGAAGAAGAAAGGGAAGAAGAGGAAAATGAAAGATACCCTAGCTCTAATAGCGTCAGGATCAAAAGGAACAAGAGGTGACCAAGGGTGGTCACTATAGATAAAGGAAGGAGCATGGCACAAGCAAGTGGAAGCAGTGCCACACTCAGCTCGGGGCCCTGTGTTCGCCAAACACATACTTACCAGAAGTAAGCCCCCTGGGAGGAGGAAGAGAAGAAAAAAATAGAGGAAAGAGAAGAGGAGGAAAATGAAAGATACCCTAGCTTTAATAGCGTCGGGATCGAAAGGAACAAGAGGTGACCAAGGGTGGTCACTAAAGAGAAAGGAAGGAGCATGGCACAAGTAAGTGGAAGCAATGCCAGACTCAGCTCGGGGCCCCGTGTTCGCCAAACACGTACTTATTAGATGTAAGCCCCCCGGGGGGTCTCGTCTTGCTAACCTTTATACATTTTTTTTGTCGGGCTTTAGGACTCGACAACATCGAGGTCATTAGAGCCCATGCAAGTAGGGAAAAATGCAGTTTCGCACCATAGAGATGAACCGTATTGACTCTTCCCCGTGTGTGGGACTCGCCGAATATCGCGACCATACCCACTAAAAACCCTCCTGAAATCATCAAATATCCAAATAGAAAGATGAAAGAAAAGAAAAGAAAACAGAATAAAATTACATTATATTACCAAAAAAGAAGGGTAAACAATTTTTAAATACTATATTTTCGAATTACAGAAACGAACGATGAAAACAAAGAATACAGTAAAGATGAAAAGGGAATTTATTTTAAACCCTCCCGAGAACTTGTGGGAGGAGCCCCGATCTACTCATAATATTCAATAGTTTGTTAACGTTAACCGTTTCATTTCCGAGAATTGTTGGTAAATCCGCAGCCAGACCAATTCGTCTCCGTATACTTAAGTATCTTCTGCAATCAGTTAGTAGGTGACACACTGTCAGAGAACAGCTACACTCCTCACAAACGGGTTCATCATCAAGCAGTAAGATATACCTATGAGTGAGAGGACAATGTCCTATGCGCAGGCGGGTCAGCAAGACCTCGTCGCGCCGGGCTGGCCTACAGGAACTGCTCCATTACCTAACAGAAGATTTGATAAGTCGGAGATTATTCCTTTCAACAGCTAACCACTAATTGCTCCATTCACGCAAAAACCTCAACTTGACGGAATTTAGGAGATCTCGTTTTGGAACCGTGGAGAAATCCAAGCGATTCCTGAGGCATGCCGTTTTTGCTGAATCGTCTGCTTCCTCATTTCCTCTGATACCCACGTGTCCGGGAACCCAGCAAAACATTATGTTCTTTCCATCACTTTGCAGTGAGAAAAGCACATCCTGGATACTCTGGATCAGCTTATCAGGTGGATACATGTTCTGGATTGCTTGGAGGACACTCAGCAAATCAGAACAAATCAGGAAATGTGATCCGCCGGAGCACTTTGTTGATCACAATGCTCGCAATATGGCGTAGCACTCAGCAGTGTAGACACTGCATAAGTCGCCTAGACGGTAGCCACAGGTCTCACGGGAAAAAACCACAGAGCAGTCGACACCATCAGCATGCTTCGACCCGTCCGTAAACACACGGATGCGGACCCGGTGTTTGTAGAGGATTAGCTGAAAGTATACCCTCAACATCGGAGCTGGAGTGTTCTTCTTGTCATGATGCAGAAGTTCGAAAATAATCTTCGGCTTGTGCAAAGCCCAAGGGGGAGACTAACTAAAACATTGATGTAAGACATTAGGAGTGCATATATTTAAGGTTTCCAAAATTTGTTTGCAGCTATATCCAAAAGGTTTGGTAGCTCTCAGTCTGTTGTAGAAACGGATGGAAGAAGAAGATGGATGAAAAACCGCGTTGTGCACCAGATTGTCGGGTAAAGTTTGCAAGTGGCAAAAATGTCGTAGCATGAGGATTTGCCGCCGGAGGGAAGGAGATGGTTCGCCACTCTCGACATACAAACTCGGAATGGGACTAGTGCNNCACTATCCAACTTCTTTAAATAGCTTGCACGAGCAGAGCTATATACAACGCAGCCATAATCGAGCCGAGATCTTATAAATGCTCGATAAAACTGGTGCAGGGAGTAGCGATCAGCGCCCCATTCCTTGCTATTAAGGCACTTTAATAAATTAAGAGACTTTAATGTTCTTGCTCTTAGGTCTGTCAGATGTTCAATCCAATTCAATCTCTGAACAAAGATCAGACCTAAGAATTTTAGAAAAGGGTAAAATTTGAGAACGGTTTTCTCCAGGGTGAGGTGAGGTTCTGATAGAAGTCTTGGTCTCCTACTGAAAAGAACACATCGTGTTGTCTCAGCAGAGAAACGAAAACCTGTCGTTTTTGACCAGTGGTATAATCTATTAAGGACGAGTTGGATTTGTCGCTCCGCACCTGTGACACTCTGTGATGAACAAAAGATAGCAAAGTCATCGACAAAAAGAGAGTGTAAAACAGGATTCTTTACAGCAGACGTTATGCTGTTTATGGCCACTGCAAATAAGGTCACACTCAAGACTGAGCCCTGAGGAACACCGTTCTCTTGAAGAAGGAGATCCGAGGTGTCTCTTCAGTTCTATAGCGGAAAGAACGTTGATCCAAAAAGGACATGAGCAGCAGAGGAAGACGTCCTCCAAACCCCCAGGTATAGAGTTGTTGTAAAATGCCATGACGCCAAGTAGTATCGTAAACCTTCTCGATGTCAAAGAATATTCCGATGAGATGTTGTCTTCGGATGAAAGCATCTTGAATTGCTGATTCCAGGAGAAGTAAGTTGTCCAGGGTGGAATGGAAATTCCTGAAACCACGATGAGATCGATTCAGCAAATATGCCTTTCACGATACCAGACGAGACGTCGGTTGATAATTCTCTCCAAAGTTTTACCAGCGCAACTCGTCGAGGCAATGCTTCGATGACTACTAATGTTCGTTTTGTCCTTTCCTGGTTTTAGTAAAGGGATAAGCGTGTCTTCCTTCCAGGAATTAGGGAATACTCCCTCGGACCAAGAAAGATTAAAAATATCCAAAAAGTATTCTTTTGTCTCAAGACTGAGTGGTCTCAGCTTTTCATAATGAATTGAATCAGGTCCAGGAGCAGTGTTGTGTGCTGTCGCTAGAGCTGATTCAATTTTCCACATGGAAAAGGAAGAGTTGTAGGGTTCCCAGTTGGTGGAATAAAAGTCAAAAGATATGCTCTGTGCTGTTTTCCTTTTTCTCGCGAAATCATCTCGCCCTCACCGTTGCCATATCTCTGTTATTGGTGAGAATCCGACCCTGATAATTGTGTCCAGATATTGGGTCTCGAGAATACCTTCCAGATATCTTTCGGATTGACTCCCATAATTTAGTGGACGATGTTGTTCTCTTAATGGTGCTTAGAAACGTTTTCCAGGAAGTGAATCTGAATTCTTTGATAGTTCTGCGCGTTTTTGCTCTAGCAATCCGATATGCGGCGAGGTTTACCGGAGATGGACTTGCCTTAAATTTCCGCAATGATCTACACCTTGCCTGAATGGCGTACCGACATGCGTCGTTCCACCAGGGGACATGAGGTTTTCGCGGAAACATGTTTTTGGAACGGATTCTTCAGCGGCGTGATGAATCACCTGGGTCAGATGGTCGACCCTCTCTTGGACACTACCCGTTTCTTGGAAGAAAGAGAACGGTACAGTGTCCAATTTGCTATTCTGTGAATCCATTTCCGTGGCTTGCATTCGGGAACAGTTGCACGTTCTCGCAAGGACAACCAGATGGATGATGGTTGCTACCATGCAGATCATCTTGTACCCTCCATTGAAAGATATCAGCAACTTCAGGAGAGCAAATTGACTGGTCTATTGCAGTCCAAGACCCGGTGGAAAACGCAAAGTGGGTCATCTCCCCGGTGTTCAGTAGACATAAATCTTCCCGCTCAAAAAGTCTATTCAACAGTCGGCCCCTGGGGCAATCGCTCGACGAGCCCCACAGTACACTGTGGACGTTGAAATCTCCGAGGAGGAAAAATGGTCGAAGGAGCTGGTGAATTAAATTCTCGAGGGAAGTCTCCGTGAAATCTCGTGTCGGAGGAAGATAGATTGAACACACGGTCATTGCTGGCATGCTCTGAATTTTGAATGCTATAGCCTGAATTTGAGTTTGTAGGAGAACAGGTGAGCAGAGGATTGTTTTTCTAACAAACACGGCAACTCCACCTCTTGCTCGATCACCCGTGGTGTCGTCATATTTGAAGCTGCTGTATAGTCGCAGAGAGGGTGAATGTTCTGTTGTTTTTTTTTGTGGGGCTTTAGGGCTCGTCAACATCAAAGGTCATTAGAGCCCATGCAAGTAGGGAAAAATGCAGTTTCGCACCATAGAGAAGAGCTGTAGTGACTCTTCCCTGTGTGTGGGACTCGCTGAATATCTCGACCATACCCACTAAAAAACCCTCCTGAATTCAACAAATATCTAAATACAAAGATAAAAGAAAAGAAAACAGAATACCAATACATTATATCACAAAAAAAGGAAAACAATTTCTAAATTGTCGATATATATTTTTTTGTGTCGATATACATTTTCTAAATTGTCGATATATATATAGTGTGATTGTCGATATATATTTTTTTTAAATAACAAAATTATGAAATATTTACGAAATGTTATCTGTGACGAAGTGTTGTTTAAATTCTCGCATTATCGGTAAGTAGCCACCTTAGCTGAGGACTCCGTTCAGTGTGAACTCTGTGCGGGCGACTGAGCTCAGCATGTGTGCATTAAATGCTACAATGATAGCGTGATATCTCATTTTTGTATTAATATTGACGGTGACATGGTATCTTTTGTTACGATTTTCATTATCGTAAACTGTAACCTTTAATTTATTTCGTAACACTACTCTACCTCTTTTTAAATCAACGGACACGCAAACTCCACTTCTTCTAACCATAAAATAACCACAAAACCCAACACTGTCACTACCTTCACCGCCACAGTCATCGCCACCGTTTGGCAACTCGTGACCAACTCTGATGCCAGTCTCCACCCCGAATTCAGGAACCACCCTCATTGGGAGCGGCGGGTGGGTAGACGCTCCATGAAATATGCAGAGGCTCTTTCGCAACCCCGTAGCTTCAGCAACTGAGGTGCTTCAGCTGTTCCCTTCGGAGAGGCGGTCTCCAGGCGGCCGTGGGTCATGACGTCACAGCTGCGCCACCGCGTCACTCCAAGTGGGGAGTTCACTCGGATAGTGACGTGGAAACGAGGTGGCAGGCAGAAATTGGACAGATATCAAACGAAATGGTGGTTCGTTTTACAGGTTTTCATCGTGCCAAAGATGGGATGTGTGTTCGAAACCACATCCTCTATGCGGACTCAAGTTAGGGACTTTGTGTTGTAGTCATCGTCCCCAGAAAATAATACTAAAAACAAAGAATTTTTGTTGTTAGTTTAGTTGCCTTCAAAGAATAAATAATAATATCGTTTTTATTTTTGGAAAATCATACTTTCCTAGAAATCGTACAAATATATTTTCAGCATTTAAGGCACTTAATTATTAACACATTTAACTACAATTAACGTTTATTATGTAATAAAATTCAATAAAGATTCAAAGACTTATGACCTTTAACGAACGAACAGTACATTATGGTGAAGTTAAAACGTTGTAAGTTTTGGATTACAAAAAATATTTTTTGTAATACCCGTTAAAAGTTGTAAGTCTTTGATTAATTATTCCAGTCTAACACTTTTCTGAAGAACTACTAGATGGAATTTGTTTAAAAACATAGAAAATATGCTTACATAATAATAGAAAACATCAAGCAAACATTAATAAACTAAGAATAATATAACCAACAATAACTTTCTACAGAAATAAAAACAAAAAGTATTTTTGTTTAAAGGTTAACAAACGATTGAATTATTTAAAAGAACATAATTATCTTTTTTTGATAACATTTATTTTCAACTATCGTATATTCATCTACCTATAACTCATAAATTTTTTGTTTACTGTTTTGAAAACTACTTTCCATTTTGTCTTAAATAAATAACATCACTCCATATTGATAAAAAATAACGTTTATAAATTTGTGGGGTAGATTTGATCCCCAATGGATGGAACTACGGAAATAACTGTGAAATAAATAATTAAAAACTTATGACCGTTTTTGAACGAATAATATTTTTATTTTCTGTGAAGAGCTCAGTACAATTTAAGTCAAGTGATTATGTAATAAAAAATTAGAACAAAAAACATAATAACAGGAGAAATGAACATGCTATAAACATAAATATAAATAAAATATGTTTACAAAACAGCAGAAACACATATTGTACTAAATAAACCTGGTAGTTTTTCAGTGTCTGAGTAAATTCAACTCACGGGAGTTTTTTTATAAATATCATTTCAGATATACAAGTTTGTAATAATTAACTTATTTGTCCAAAATAAATGGGTTTTTTTTTCAATCCATGAAGTGATCATTATTAATTCTATGTGAGGTAACTACTCTTTGTTCTACTGATTTTGAATTTCTTTTGTGCTCCTGGATTCTAGTTTTTAATCCTCCTTTTGTTTGACCTACGTAGCTAGCATTACAATATTTACATTTTATTTTGTATACTACATTATTAGTATTCATGTGGTCTTTATTTTCCCCGTCCGTTTCAAATTATTTCTTTTGTTTTTAAATGTTGAAATCAATTTCATATTCTCAGACTAGTAATGTATGAAGTGAAGGAGTTCTAAACTTGTTATAAGGAAGCACAGCATAAGTCATATTATCTGGTGTAGATTGCGTTAGTCGTCGCCTGTTTTGAAGGTAATATAATCATTTTTTAATATTTTATTAACAATTTTTTAAATATTTATTCCTCCATAAAAGGTCGTAAGTTTTTAAATATTTATTTAATTACATTATATAATGGAGATTAGTTGAAGTAAAATAGCGGTTACTTGATCCGTGTCCTCAAAGGACGTTGCCCTAAAAACGGAACTTATAACAAAAATGTGGCGGGTGGGGTAGAAAATGTATTCCAAGAATGGATTTACGTGTTAATGTGACAAGGTGTATGTTACACAGTGGATGAATGATAGTATTAGTTGGTGTGTTTTTGTTATTTTTTACGCATAGTGTAATTCCACTTTCTCTTCTTACTTTCTGCTCCCACGTACCGCTAAATTGGTCTTTCCTCTCATGGCCATTTAAATAACTGACGGAATTGTCATTTAAAAATCTTTAAGCTACTTCTGTCTATAAAAAAGGATACTTTTGTTTAGTCTATGATGCATATTTCTGTACACAGTAATTCGAATTTTGATGGTACCAATAACGGAGTTTCCTGTTATTGATTCCACCCTCACCAGTATTTGAATCCACCCTTAGCTATCACATTATCCCAGATTCCTAGGCACATTTTTGCGAAAATTTACGTCCTACAGTAGTTTTTTCTATGAATTCCTTATACAAATTCATGCTCAATTATTTATTTTACCATTACCATTTAAATTCATCAAAGATCCACTTCAGAAATAACAGAATATCTCCATACTATTTAGTATTGCACTATCATTTGATATGATTATTTGACTCACTACTATATGAAATATACCTTCCTAAAATAGTTCAAATCTTATCTCTACTTGACTTCCATGTCAACACGTGAGATTCGTGATAAACGTGTTTCCTAACGTTCAGCGAAAGAGATAAAAGTATCTTATTTGGAAATTAGTGCATACTAGATCGCAATTTCATCCCACAATAACTCTATTCGGTGAATCTCATCAAAACTGATAGATCTAGTCTCGAGAAAAATTCCATGGTTTACCAACAAATATAAATAGGTACGTAGGGACAATAATTGTTCGCTTAATAGTTTAGGTAAAATGTACACAGTTCTGTAAGTGAGCATATCTCGGCGGGAAAAACGCGGAGATTCGATCAAGACCATAGGGATTGAAATACCAATGAAATTATGGTATTGCCTCACAATCTAGATTTACCATGAGGGTGTACTCAACCTGCTATAAAATTAGTACCAAATCTATCCTGCGGCTCAAAATGACTGGAGTGTACTCTATACGTTCATCGTAACGAGGTCCCAGTATCGCTGTATTTTATTAACCTCACGAATCCATCAACGGGCTAAAAAAAAACACGTCTATTTTGAGGAACATATACTTGGCATCTAACTTGAGTTCATCGTGTCATAAAATATCTTGAGAATAAAAATACATTATTAATCCAATAGCAAGTAAGAGATTCAAATAATTTGTATTTTTTCCACCCTTCAGTTTACTCAGAAATATCGAATTCATACGATTGTACTCTATACTTAAGGATACACTCATCAGTCCTTTAACGTTAAAAAATATACGATGTTCGAATTTGCATTACGGTCAGTATACTCATGGAAACTGTATAAGCGTTACCCGAGATTGCTTCTAAATCAATTCTGTAAACTTGGAATACCTTAAACACCTCTATCATTATATTAACTTTTTCGTCAAAATTATCTTCCAATGATATCATTCATATAATATCTACAATTGAGATTCTCCCCTTTTGTTAATGAAATTGAGACGGGAGTATTAAAATAAAGAAGACAGAAAATGTTTTATTAATTGAGAGCAAAGTTATCACAATAGAATCAAATATGTCAGTAAGTACAAAGATCGTAGACTCTACTTTGAAATTTGCTCTTTTACAGCACATCCACAAAGCTGAATAAACTCTCTTTCTCCACCATTATCTCGTCGTAGCATCTCACTCGTATTAATTATTCGAAATTATTAGACAGACTAAAGAAGTACGAAGTTAAGTCAATAAATAAGTCGCAAAACTGGAGAAAGGCAATAATAAAGTAATTTCCTGACATTTATTTCACTTTTCGACATAATCACCTTGTGCATTCAGATATTTATCCCATCTCTTTAATAGTTCTTGAAAGTCGGTGGCAAAGAAGTCTCTTAGTTGCTGTCGCAGTCAACGAGTAACTTCTTGGTTTACGGCATCATTAGTTACAAAAATGAAGGTCATCCAAATGATTTCAACCGTCACACGCCTGTCATTACCAATGATTAGTTTCACATTGTGACTGCAGTTGACACCTTCGCAAGACGACCAAGACGCTCTCCATCTCTCATGCTATGCCTTTCCTTGATAAACTTTTGGATCAAATTGAACACAGCTTTCCGCGAGAAACAGTTGTGACCATACTTGGTGGACTTCATCTGTGGACAGTTCTTCGGCTCATAAAAAGACGCACAGCTACGCGCTGTTCTTCTCCGGCACACTCATACGACACAACCGCCATCGTGCAATGACTGTCTCTGACTGACTGCGTGCCTACGAGATGTCACGCAGTCGATACGACAAGCATACATAAGCTGCCATCTGCTGGCATAAAATGTGCTCCTAATTTAAAACGGTATAAGGGAAAATAACGTTTGCGACTTATATATTCACTTGCCCTCGTAATTAGTTTTTATACAGTTTTTTTCTGGGGGTAGATACCTTAAATCACTAACGTCAGTCTAAATAGCGAATGTAGCTAAAGGTTAATAACAGTAGCTAAATACAAAATCTCTGTTGAGCTTCAGGTGTGTATAATGAAATTTTGACGACATTATTACAACGAAAGAGAGAAAACAGCAATGTTTTATTAATATACACGAGAGATATCAGTAAGACGCACCTACGAGTGCAAAGGTCGTTGACCCACACTTTGAAATGGTGAGCTCCACACAGGCTGAATAAACCGTCTTTCTCCACCGCCATTATCTTGTCGTATCCTCTCACGCACCGGCACCGAATGAACCACCATGTGGCACTCCCCATCCTCTTGTCTTCCTTTGGCAGGCTCAAACAAAAGTGAGGGCGCGAGCACGGACGGAGCCCGGCGCTACACAGATACAAGCAAGTGCTCATAGAATATTCCAGAAGCAAACATTCGAGGGCGGAGGTTGTTATCAGGAGTCAGAGCGGCGTCTAAGCTTCTACTGTGGACGACAAAGCGAGCGGTGACGGTGGTGGGGGACGGTGGGAACCAACTCCGGGGCCAGCTGCAAAGCAAGCGAGAATGGTCACGGAAACACTGTCCGACGCTTCTGTAAACAGCGGATGAGAATATCTTGCTAGGCGGAGCGAAAGGGAGGATGTGTGAAAGTACGTCTCATGGTTATGACGGAGAATACAAAGAGGTTGTCATTAATAGCTTAGGGAAAATTATTGTTTTGACCCGGAGACTTATTAAGACTTCAGATTTTAAGTGCCACTCCAACTTTAATCTCAAAAATTCACTTTCTCGCAGAAAGAGACGGCGATTGTTTGGAATTACTTAATCATACTTTACAATTTTCTTTTCACGCTTTTCGACAATAGCACTATATTTGTTGACCATTGCTAAACGTGTAAGTTAAAACAAAAGCGTTTAAAACGATTATCCGGGATTTAGTATCTAAGCTAACAATAATTGCAAGAAGGCCTTGAAGAGAAAAGATGGAGATGAATATCAAGTGAGATGTGCTGCTTTTTAACTTGGACTAAGGTTTTTGTGGAAACCGACTTCAATAAGTGCTGGTTTTGAAGAGAATGTTTCCTATTACTTTCTTAGAAGCAAACAATGTTTCTTGTGTATATCATAAACAAAATAAAGTTTGTTGCGAGCTGCAGCTTTATACATTTATATTGTAGGCATTTTAGCTACGTAAAGTAAAGTTTACAATTATTGACAACCCCCGAAGTCCAGATACCACAGAAGCACTGAATCTTTTGAGATGAGAGCGTTTAACTCAAACTCCTCAGTAATCAATAACTGAAAAAGGACAGTGATGTTAATGTTAATAATGACTTTTGTGTACTTAAAATGGTAGAACGCTGAACGTTTATGTAGACTTAATTAATAATCATGAGTAAAACGGAAAGAAGATTAGTTAATTTTTTTATTATTAATTTTTTCTTCTTTTTTAATATTTTTATCTCGTGGTAGAAATAGGATACGGAATTATGACATACTTCTTAAAATACAGGCACATTAAAATCAGAGAGAAAGTAGGGGACGTTAGAATTTTTTTATTGTGACCCGTAGCTAAAAACCACATCATAGATTTATTTTTCATGTATTTGTGTCACACCACACGTAAATGTTTAATTGATATAGTTGGTATTTATTATGAAAATTCATTTAAATGCAAGTTAATTTTTAATTGATATCAAAAACTGAACGATCTTCAACATTTTTAACAGGAAACGTTTGTTGAAAAAAATCAAAATATCACAATACAATACTTTTTTTTTGCAATACTATGAAATAGCATTTAAATCAATCAAATATGATTATGTTTATAACATCACATAAAACCAAAAAATGTTTCATAGGCTTCAAATACTTTAGACTGAGTAATTTTGATTTTTTTCGTACAAGTGTGCAAACAATCGACGAGAACATAAAACTTTTTTTGATGATATAGTTCTCTTCTACTACAGGAAAGTTTGTAGAAAAATTGCTGGAAGTGTCATCCTTAATAATGATCCTGGGTGTACTCCACGAGCCTGAAAGATATGAGACTTTCCGCTCGTATTTTACGATTACAACAACTCTTAATCAACGCGCTGAGGAAAACCAAACTTTGGAATCCGATCCTCGATCTTCCGTCTCACAATGCATCTCCTGCCATCAGTTTGAGTTGGCGACAATCACTTGCCAAGCGAAGTCCTCCTCCGTCTCCCTCTCTGCAGTCCAGTTCGGAGATTAAAGCGACGACGGCTCGCGTAAATCACTCCCACAATGCGCTGGGAATGTCACAGAAGTTACGTGGCCTCGGGGTATCCATTTCCCTGGGCAATGATTGCACACTTCGATGAATCTATGTCGCGACCTTGAGCATACGACCTTCAGCCCTCACGCGACCAAGTCGTAGGTGTACCCTTCGGTCAGGAGGAGAGTAGGATCGGAATACAACTGCTGTAACGTCTTAAAAATTCTTATATATAATATGAGGGGACAAAACTACGCTCAGATTTATTCATTATATAAATAATTTTTTGTAAATACTTAATAAATATATAGATATTTCTTCAAAACTAATATGATAAAATTTAATGAAATTGTTAATTTAATACAATTTTTGTTAAAAATATATTAAAAACAAAAACTGTAGTATATTTGCTTTTTTAATTTTTAGTATTATTTTACTAGGGGACAGAAACGCTCGAACATAGGTAATGTAAGAATATTTTCAGGAAAATTTTTATTAAAAGAATTTGTTTTGTTACCATTTTTATTAAAAGAATTAGTTTAGCATCATTTATCATTGTTTAGTTACCGGTAGCGAGAGTTGCTTCAGCGTAAAACATTCTAAGTCATGTGAAGGTGAGCGCCTAGCGGATGTATCTCGGGCAGAAAGGATCTGTGTTTCATTCACAGACGAAAACAGATTTAAACTTACAATTACTGCTCGTATATTTTTTTTTTTTTTTGTGGGGCTTTAGGGCTCGTCAACATCAAAGGTCATTAGAGCCCTTAAAACTTGTACAGGAAGGGAAAATGCAGTTACGCACTAGGGAGAGCCAACATGACTCTCCCCGCGTGTGGGACTCGCCGAATGACTCAGCCATACCCACTAAAAACCCTCCTGAATTACAACTCAAAACTCAAATCCCATTATATCTCACGACTTTACTAAATATCATTAAAAAAAAAAAAAAGAGGAAAGAGGAAAATGAAAGATACCCTAGCCCTAATAGCGTCGGGATCGAAAAGAACAAGAGGTGACCAAGGAAGGTCAGAAAAGAGAAAGGAAGGAGCATGGCACAAGTAAGTGGAAGTAATGCCAGACTCAGCTCGGGGCCCCGTGTTCGCCAAACACGTACTTACTAGATGTAAGCCCCCTGGGGGGACTGCTCGTATAATAAAAGTAATGTATTTAAGAATGGATTTTAGTTTGTTCGTTCGTCCTAAATGCGTTCCTATACCATTATTTCGATTGTGATGACATTTTGGCAAGCTGTTGTGCACACGTCAGCAAAGGTCTCTGATTTAGTGTAACTATTCAAAAAAATAAAAAAGGTTTTTTTGTAGGCGTAGTAACACGCATAGGATACAGCTAGTACTGTATATTTACAAGCCAATATTGTGTACAGTCCTACCTTGAGTCCATCTGGTTATTAACTTGTTTTTTACACTGAATATTATCAGGTCATTAACTGAATAATACCCTGATATGTTATCAGCTCATTAACACTTACTATGAAACATTCCATGTGCTTCACTAACCAAAAGAATCCTCTCTGGAAAGAAACTTTCTCATTAGCTACCTACTGCAAAGCAACTACTTATTTTCTCTCCGCCACTTCACTACTTGCACATACCAATGAAGAGGACCCTCCTAATACAAATGATTACGTAACAATTACTCTGTGTTTAGATTTTGAAAACAAAACAAAACAAATACTCTGGACGAGTGGTTGTGAAAGTTTCCACCGCCAAAATAGGTGGCAACTCAATTGACACAGAGTCGAATGTAATTATGTAATTTAATCACTCTTTTCGACCATATATGTGGACAATTTTTATTATCTTTTATGATTGTACATGTGAAAAAATCAATATTGAATTTAATAGCTTAAAGACCAATACATTCGACTTGCATCACCGGGACAGACCACAACCTCTTCTAGTTGAAGACGTGTTAAATCCAACGTCAACATGATGTACTTGTACTTTCATACCACTTTTTCTCGAAAAATAAATTAATTAACCCTATTATTCTGAAATTATCATTTACATAAATAAACGTTCTCCTTCTACTAAAAAATTTAATTTGTTATAATTTTTACACTCACGTTGAATCTGCAACATATATTTCTGTTTTAGTCGCAGAGGTTTCTCATTCCACATAAAAATAAAGAAACTTCAGTGATCCTCAAGAAATAAAGTGCAAAACTTTTAAACAAATAGTACCTAGGAAGTAATCATTTTTATCTCGTATAATGGAAATTTCTTTTATTTTCTCAGATATATTGAATATGTATGTACGTGTTGGTCAGAAACGACAAAGAGTTCAAATGTGAATAAATATATCAAAATGTGAATTTCTCTTAATAAAGATTGCGCCATGGAGCTAATCATTTAATGGAAACAAATAATTAGTAGCTGCAGAGGTATTAATGTGTGAAATTTGTTTTTATAACGGAACTATGAATTTTATCAACATTAAAGCTCTTAAAAAAGACATACAACTTTATAACATTTATTTAATTTGAAGAACAACTGTAAAAGCACGAATATTTTAACATATTTCCACTTTAAAGAATGGAAATGGTGTTTTGAATAAAATTTCGTACTTTCTTAAGTACAAGGATTATTCTTTCTTCCATTGATTTATTCAGATAGAATATTCTTCAGTGTGATAGAAGTTCTGAGAATTCCCTTTGTCTGGGTGATTCTCGCTCTATCGCATGTTATGGTGCAGGTTTATAAAGCTGATCGATTCGCTGATTTTTGCAACATATTTATGACACTAGGTTCCATTTTGGTTGGGAGAATTTGTATGCAAATTAGATAGATTTCCAAACTTCAAATAGACGTATAAGAAAGTTAAGTCAAAAATCACGAACTATTTAATAGAAGTATAATAAGAGGATATAACAATGAGTCATCAGTTTCTTGAAAAATGTATATTCATCTAATATAAAATAATACTTTTCTTGTAAAAAATATGGAAGATACGTTTCAAGAGTCTGCGATTTTCTAGTAGAGATCTTCTTAAAATACAGAAATTTAAAACCAAACGATGATTTATTTCTTTGCATACATATTTATGAAGGCATTTATGACCATAATCTCGTAGCGCAGAACCATTGTTAATTACTTGGTTGCATCTACGATATATTTTTCCATAATGAACTTGAAATGGACATTCACTTGCGGACTTCGTCTTTATTATCCAAAGGACCATTTTTCAAAGAAACTTCAGAATACATTTCTTCAGAATAAGTTTTTTTATTACTACATATTGAGTATTGGCTCTTAAATGTATCGTAACCATTAAATCTGGACTGGAATTTCTAGTCCAATTCAGGAACATTATTTTTCTAGGACTAGAATTATATTTCTAAAATATCGAATCTGCAGAGTGTCTCAACTTAAAAACAAAATGTAATCAAGTTTTTATTTCAGTGTATTGATTCGATATTTATATTTGTTTATAAGTGATAAAAATGTATTGGAAATTTGTTTGATTGTTTTTCCCTAAATCCCCAGAAATCTCCATGAAATTGGAACGGGAGACTTAGTATTAAATCAATTTGTCATTACAAGAAAATGTGCCTCCTCCCAATGTTAACCATACTCCGTGAATCATAACAAGCAAAATCCCTCAGCCCTCGTTGTGCACCAGATCCGCAGTGAGCTTACGCCGTCTCCTTGAAGAACTCCACTGAGACCTGAACCCCAAGCGAAGAGAGACGAGCTCCCAGCTCAACGAGGAAGCTCAGCATCGTATCTCACTTAAAACTCAAGGGAGAGAGGCGCGGGAAGAATGGCTCGTGTGTAAGATGACGCTGAGGATAATGATGTCTGAGGCATCTCGATTACTCAGGAAATTACTAGAACGACTGAGGGGGGTGTAATAACAATCGAGAAATGGGTGGCGTACCCTACTTGACCTCAAGAATAAGTTAATGTGTAGAAAAAAACGTAAATACTTTAGATCAGTACTTAAGGTGGGACAAGCATTCAAAAATTAGTCATACCACTGAGAAGTATATTTTCTTTATTTTTATTGTAATTGTTTTATTAGGAATTATAATGAAATCTTATCAGCAAATAATATTCAGAGACTCGCTTTACTCGTTTGAAATGCACAAGAGCATGCAAAAACATGGCGACCGAGCGCAACGGTTTCGTGATTTTTGTATTACATCTCGTAAAAGTGAATTATCTTTTTGTACGTTCAGTGACATATAAATAAATGTGATTTAAAAAGACTTGGGAAAATTTACTACGAGTCAAAGTAATTTTTCTTCCCTTTTGTGATTTTTAAGGTAAACACTTTTTTATAAATTGCGTCCTCCATAAGATGCAATATTTACATTTTACTTTGTTTATTCCTGACGATTTCAGATATTAAAGTGATTTTACTTACTACTTACGCTGGTACTAACTTCAAGAATTAATCATTATTTTTAATATACACGAAAATTTAGTACTGTCACGTTTTTGAAATTTTGATGTGGCTACCAGTATTACGGGAGGAAAGCATTGGGCATGTGTATGGAAAACCTTTTAAGACCCCCAAATATTCTTTTCACGTAAAAACCTCTTGGTAACACCTTCTGTTTATAGTTTAATTGCTACGACTGTTTAAAGATAGCGTAGACGTGTATACATCGTCGCAAAGCTAACATATACTATACTATAACCGTTAGGAAAATCAATATAAAATATTGAAATATAGTTTTATTATGTTTTCAATAATTTCTCGTTACTCTGGGCAATACGTTGGTTATCGGGCGTGGCACACACACTCTTGGGTATTATCCGGATTATACGGAGCTTTTTTTTTTTTTTTTTTGCTTTTTAAATGACAGGTGTCATTTTGAACATTCACTACATTTTTATTATTCGACTGTTATAATGGTTTCAATATAACCCCTAAATATTCATAACATTTTAAAAAACATAAAGTTGCAACCATTATGTTAAGCCTCCATTAAGTTTAATTACCGAGTTCCAACATCAAATAAATAAAAGATGAGGAATTTTTCTTTAATTTTTCATGGTAAATTACAGCGTTTAAACAGTTTTTGTATCTCCTGTAAAAATATTTCTTGGCACTCAGAACATTATCCATCTACATGCCTCAATTATCTTACACCAATAACTTTTATCTAATTTAATTTAAGAATGATATATTTTTTTCTGATGAAGGATAAAAAAGGATTTTTTCCCTCAAATTGGTTTGAAATGTAATAATGCGTCATGCATAGATGTCTTGTTACTGTAAGAAAATGTCATCTAAGGGTGACAGCGAGGGTATATATGCAACCCGCTAGGCATCGAAGCAAAGTGGTTATCTAGTCCTGTTCAAACATCGGACGAATTCAGTGAATCGTTACATAGTCTTGCGAAATCTACTTTTACAAACGAAAGACTATTCAGAATGCGATGGCGCATAATTATACAGAAAAAAATTCTTTGTAGAAAATATGTCGAAGGTGATGGATTTATAACAAATATGAAAAAGGAAATGTACTTAAATGTCAAAAAAATCTTCATTATTTATGTACTTTATTTAATATTTATTAAGAATAATATTTAATTAATTAATAAAATAAAATAATATTTAATAAAAGAAAATAATATTCTTTATTTTCTAGTCATAAAATATTCATTATGCGAGATAAACTGAGGTAGTTGTTGTAGTCATTTTTTAACGATGACTATATAGGATGATTTTTTATTCTGATTGAACACTGCCAGTAATGTTTAATGCGTTATTGAACCTCTGTTACAAACTGAACGTGTTTGATGTCACCAAATCGATGACTCAATCCATGCCAAGCCATGGATAATTCAAGTGATAAAGTTTTCATGTAAACCATTCCCGGAACTCATTGTTTAGGATTGAATAATTCCTTTGAAAATAGCGTAGTATTCTCCTCCTCCAAGGAAGGTTATTTCCCACATCCGTTTCTTTATCATTCAGACTATGAGCTTGCTCTTAACTCATTGATGCCGATTCAATGACATGAACAAGTGATATTGTTCTTCGTTTGAGCATTACAATGTTGTTAGATGCAAATTTATACAACAAGGAATGTCCCAATACACCTATTTATGTGTTACAATTATACGCAATACGCCACGACAAATATTCAAGTGTTCACATTGAATAATTTTGTTCTAATTTTTTATGTTCAAGTACAACTAAATTTTAAATTAAGTCACTGAAAAATAATTTAATTTTAAAATAATTTAATGATTTCGAATATCTTACTAGTAACATTTTAATTCAACCTATTCAGCGCTTTTTAAAATAAGTGTGAATATCAAGAGAGTTTTAGTTTTCGGCACCGGTCCTATTTTAACCACAAATAAAACTCCGACCTTATGTTTTTACGAAAAGAGGAGTAGGGAAAACGTCAACAAAAACCAGGTCTGCTCGCCAGAAAACCAGAACGCGAAACCTGTTCGCCAACCACCGCAAATCCTATTCGGATCAGACGGGCTTTGAATCGGCGACACCAGAGGTTGCGAAGAGACTAAGGGGTTTCGATTTATTTATTTTTTCAAATATTAAATTGGTTTCCCAAATACAACACTTTGCGTAATTTCAAGATTATTGGACAAAGGGAAGTGATCCAAAAATCAATTACATGAATTCACTAGTGGAATGAAAAGCTGCGGAAGTAAAAAGTGTTCAAAAAAAAGGAAAGGTAGTCCCCACTGATGTGGATACTCTGTACTGGTGCGAAGTGGGATGTTTCATTTCCGATGTAGCGATCAAAGTCCGTGTCACGTGGCCAAAGCATTCATCTTCCGTGCGTGTTGAGGGTCGTCATGAGAACAGAAATAGAAGCGGCTATGAGGCAGCACCCTACCCCTCATTACAGTGGTTTCGAACCACCTTCACTTTGGTCAAAATCGAACTGAAATATAAATATTAATGAGCAGTGTTATCGGATTAATAAATCTATAACAGTAAGTATTTGTTAAATAAATATTCTATGCAATCTATGATTATTCTTGTTAAATATTCTTTAGAGAAATAAAATGACACCATATGCATATATTTCTACCGTTTACGTACGTATGGAGAAATGTGAATTTTCGACCAGGAGAAAATGCCGATGAACTGGGGATGGAACGTGGTACACCTGCCGAAGTTAGGTCTGGAGAAAAATTGTGTACACTTAGAGAAAGATAAAGGGAGAAGTAGAGGTTGTCTCTCGTGATTCCGTGTTCTATTCCCGACTCGTCGCAACTTTCACCTGGTTAAAAGTTACGACCAACTATATGGTCCAACGCAGTAGAAAAATATCCAGATGAGATATCGAAAAACGGCTTTCTTTGCCATGATTCTGGAAGGGACTTTGTAATCGGAAATTACAAATTGAATCATTTTACGTGAAAAAAAATTCCCTTTTTCGATGGCAAATTTAACATTATCGTCCTATCCTAACCTTATTCTTCATATTCCCTTCTGCGAGTGCTGCTACCTCCACCATCGCCTCCATCTTCACACTTAACAACAGATTTTCTTAAAACTGAATCGCCGGGTCTAACAAACCTAACATGGCCGACTGTGACCGAACAACTGTTTATAATTGTTGATGGCTCGCTGTCGAGAGACATAATATAATTATCATACCCTAACATACATAAACAGTGGCGGAGAGTGCGGAACAATATTTCTTTATAACTACCGTAAATATGAAAACGAGGAATACTGCTTATATTTTCGGAACCGCAATAATATTTGTAGTATTATGACATAAATTATTTTTTCGAACCCTTGTGGGACCCTATTCTTAAGTTTGGCCAAAAGTTATCAGTAGCTCACTATTTTTGTTCTTTTTATGTGACTAGGCGTTTAATGTAATGATTTTGCCTCGGACACAGGAACGTAAACATTTTCGCATGATCCCTTTGATTGGAAATGATGAGACGCTTCCGGAGAGTTTATGTATTTATTGTCCTTCGCGTGATCATACACAATTTGTACCTTTTATTTTTTACAAAAAATTATTTATTTACTAATTGTTGTTTAGATAATAGTGAGAATGAACAAGTAGGTCATTCCTCTTTTCGTGTATCATTCAGACTATCACAACAATAATATAAGACAATAACTCGAAATAAAAGGTGGAAACTTAAGTAATGTTTCAATACATGAAAGCTTAAGAAGGCATGAAAAGATGTAATGTAATGTAATTGCAATGAATTACTAAAAAGAGTTTAATGTGTTTATCCACATTACATGACTTTACGTCCCAAAGTAATGTAAAAAAAATATTTTTACTTACAACTCTGAATCAATAGTTATAAATTCAGAGTAAGTAGTTAAAATATATATTAACGGTGACGTAAATCTTTTATCCTCTTTTAATCAGTTTCACCCCAAATATACAACAATTACTTTCAGGGAGAAAATTTGTCACAGCATTTCTTTTGCAAAATTTGGATTTCTATCTTTT
>NNCF01126917.1:435834-453761 GCA_002313205.1 Laupala kohalensis | reverse complement strand
GTATATATATATATATATATATGTTGGATTGACCTTTTAGTTAAATATTCATTTTAACATCCCATAACCGAAGTACTCGTTCAAAAACAGTTGAATGAGAAAGTCCTTCTTGGATTTTGAATACACTCGTACCAAGGAAGCGTAGTATTGTACTCTCGTATGTTCTTGTATCAGGAAAACGAATTAATCATTAACTCCCATTTCTAAAATATCCATGATACAATAATGCCAACGCTTAACCATAAAGAGTATTTCTTAACTGTTCTCCATTTGAATAGATTGCTTCACATACATTGGCTTCATCTGTTATTTCTCTCAATTATTCATCCACGTAAAATCATTTCTAATGACACGTCGTACTGATCTGTGTGCTAACTACCACGAGTGTTTTAGATTTCTACTGTTGGAACGCAAATACTGTAGAATACCAAATACTGCAGGTAGTTTCACAAAACCAAATTTCATGTTTTAAATTTATGTGTTTAATCTGTTGCCACTCAAAACCGTGTAGAATACGTAAACTAAATATATATTGACTCAATTCAACTTAAGGGTTCTGAAAATATCAGTGTGTTTCTCAAGATTTTCACTGAAAAATCACAGTAATTAACATATAATAATATTAATAATAATAACTGAGATTACTTATAAAACATAATATTTTGTGAATATCTTTTTTTACTCTCGTCATACTGAAACAATAGCTAAAATAAGTTATCTTTACAAAGATTATTTTTTTGAACTTGAAACTAATGTTTTATCAAGTACTACTTGTTTCATTGAAATTCAAATTAAATTCAAATGGCTGTAAGTGCACAAACAAACTTCCAGGTTTCGTTAGTTTCTGTTTCTCTGCTTCAGAGCGTGAGAGGAAGACGCACAAGCGAATAATCACCCCCTCGCGGGGCGCTATAACCTCCACTGTGCCATGTTTGAAAGCACACCACGCTGGGTTTTTTTTTGTTTTTTTTGTGGGGCTTTAGGGCTCGTCAACATCGAAGGTCATTAGAGCCCATGCAAGTAGGGAAAAATGCAGTTTCGCACCATAGAGAAGAGCCATAGTAACTCTTCCCCGTGTGTGGGACTCGCCGAATATCTCGACCATACCCACTAAAAAACCCTCCTGAAATCAACAAATATCTAAATAGAAATATGAAAGAAAATAAAAGAAAACAGAATAAAAATACATTATATCAAAAAACAAAAGAAAACAATTTCTGAATATTATATTTTCGAATTACAGAAACGAGCGATGAAAACAAAGAAGACAGTAAAGATGAAAAGGGAATGCAAATTTAAAACCCTCCCGAGAACTTATGGGAAGAGCCCCGATCTACTCATAAAATTCAATAGTTTGTTAACATTAAACGTTTCATTTCCGAGAATTGTTGGTAAATCTGCAGCCAGACCAATTTGTCTCCGTATACTTGAGTATTTTCTGCAATCAGTTAGTACGTGACGCACTGTCAGACAACAGCTACATTTCTCACAAACGGGTTCATCATCAAGAAGTAAGAGATACCTATGAGTGAGAGGACAATGTCCTATGCGCAGGCGGGTCAGCAAGACCTCGTCGCGCCGGGCAGGCCTACAGGAACTGCTCCATGACTTAACAGACGATTTGATAAGTCGGAGCGTATTCCTTTCAACCGCTAACCACTCATTGCTCCATTCACTCAGAATCCTTATCCTGACGGAATTTATGAGATCTCGTTTTGGAATCGTGGAGAAATCCACGCGATTCTTGAGGCATGCCGTCTTTGCGGAATCGTCTGCTTCCTCATTTCCTCTGATACCCACGTGTCCGGGAACCCAGCAAAACATTATGTTCTTTCCATCACTTTGCAGTGAGAAAAGTACATCCTGGATGTTCTGGATCAGCTTATCAGCTGGATACATGTTCTGGATTGCTTGGAGGGCACTCAGCGAATCAGAACTAATCAGGAAATGTGATCCGCCGTAGCACTTTGTTAATCGCAATGCTCACAATATGGCGTAACACTCAGCAGTGTAAACACTGCACAAGTCGCCTAGACGGTAGCCACACTTCTCACGGGGAAATACCACGGAGCAGCCGACACCATCAGCCTGCTTCGACCCGTCGGTAAACACAGGGATACAGACCCGGTGTTTGTAGAGGATTAGCTGAAAGTATACCCTCAACATCGGAGCTGGAGTGTTCTTCTTGTCATGATGCAGAAGATCGAAAATAATCTTCGGCTTGTGCAAAGCCCAAGGGGGAGACTTACTAAAACCTTGATGTAAGACATTAGGTGTGCGTATATTTAAGGTTTCCAAAATTTGTTTGGAGCGATATCCAAAAGGTTTGGTTGCTCTCAGTCTGTTGTTGTAGAAACGGATGGAAGAAGAGGATGGATGAAAAACCGCGTTGTGTACCAGATTGTCGGGTAAAGTTTGCAAGTGGCAAAAGTGTCGTAGCATGAGGATTTGCCGCCGGAGGGAAAGAGATGGTTCGCCACTCTCGACATACAAACTCGGAATGGGACTAGTGCGGTATGCTCCCGTAACTTGTCGAATTCCTGCATGGTGGACACTGTCCAACTTCTTTAATTAGCTTACACGAGCAGAGCTATATACAACGCAGCCATAATCGAGCCGAGATCTTATGAATGCTCGATAAAACTGGTGCAGGGAGTAGCGATCAGCGCCCCATTCCCTGCTACTGAGGCACTTCAATAAATTCAGAGATTTTAATGTTCTTGCTCTTAGGTCTGTTAGATGTTCAATCCAATTCAATCTCTGATCAAAGATTAGACCTAAGAATTTCACAAAAGGATAGAATTTGAGAACGTTGTTCCCCATGGTGAGGTGAGGTTCTGCCAGAAGGCTTGGTCTCCTACTGAAAAGAACACATCGTGTTGTCTCAGCAGAGAAACGAAAACCTGTCGTTTTCGACCAGTGGTATAATCTATTAAGGACGAGTTGGATTTGTCGCTCCGTACCTGTGACACTCTGTGATGAACAAAAGATAGCAAAGTCATCGACAAAAAGAGAGTGTAAAACAGGATTCTTTACAGCAGACGTTATGCTGTTTATGGCCACTGCAAATAAGGTCACACTCAAGACTGAGCCCTGAGGAACACCGTTCTCTTGAAGAAGGAGATCCGAGGTGTCTCTTCCAATTCTATAGCGGAAGGAACGTTGATCCAAAAAGGACATGAGCATCAGAGGAAGACGTCCTCTAAATCCCCAGGCATAGAGTTGTTGTAAAATGCCATGACGCCAAGTAGTATCGTAAGCCTTCTCGATGTCAAAGAATATTCCGATGAGATGTTGTCTTCGGACGAAAGCATCTTGAATTGCTGATTCCAGGAGAAGTAAGTTGTCCAGGGTGGAATGGAACTTTCTGAAACCACACTGAGATCGACTCAGCAAGTCATGCCGTTCAAGATACCAGACGAGACGTCGGTTGATAATTCTCTCCAGATGTTTACCAACACAGCTCGTCAAGGCAATGCTTCGATAACTACTAATGTTCGTTTTGTCCTTACCTGGTTTTAATAAAGGGATAAGCGTTGGTTCCTTCCAGGAATTAGGGAATACTCCCTGGGACCAAGAAAGATTAAAGACACCACGCTGTTATTTATGCACTGTACTTTATCTCGAAGTACGGGCAAACGTTTTTTTACTTGTTATTGCATTACTAATGAAAACGTGTTTTTTAGTTTAAACTATTAATTTATTTTTAAATAAATTAATATCAAGTATTCGCTCGGTTTCATGTATAAATGACTCACAAAATAAATATCATTGTTTTGCATTCAATTATCTTACATACTACAAACTTGAATCTTACATGCAATTCCCTAAGAATTTGTTTATTGTTTATTACTTACCATGCGTGTCTGTGATTTCATATGTCTGGAATCAAGTAGTCAAGTTATGTCGTTTTAAAATAAATTGAGCCAAGTAGCGTTTTCTTTATGTCATTTTTAAATGCTGTTAACTCGAAAAACGAGAAGTTGAAAGATGAAACAATAAAAACAGATTATCAAATTATCAAACCACCTTGTAATGCTCTGATGTACGATACTTAATTTTTATGATTTGCTCCATCCTGTTACGCAGATAAGGAAAGAAAAATCTAGGGAATATTTGCGTTTTAATGTATATGATGATTAGAGTTTTGTTTCTTGGAGAGTGAATAACCATGACCATCTAGTAATTAATTGTGACAGAACTCTGAAGCAGACTTCACATGACCACTATCTCTGTGAGCGCTTTAACCTTAATTGTTCCGAGCATAATTTGTCGCGATAAACAAAGTTGACCTAGGACTGGGACCTGGGATTTCTCTCTTATTAATCTCTTCACTCGTTTTTCCTTGGAAGTTTAAAAGTGAGAGCTTAATCAGGAAAATCGGTTGTGCCGTTTCCATAGAAATCCAGTGACACATTAGACACAGAAATAATAGCTACAAATTTCGTACAAAATTTGTCCCTTTGTAGTTCTATAATAAGACATAAGAATACCTAATATATGTATTCCAGTCTTCGAAACTTATCTAAACCATTTTGTAAGGAAAACCTCCTATTTATTTTATCGTGATGGATTATATAAATAGTGCATTGATATACTTCGCACATCAAAATATCATACTCACTGACAATGCCATTAAATTATTCATCCAGTTGTAAGTCAAAATCAAAAGTTTTAGTGACATTAATTATTTTTGTAGAAGATCAAAATAATTGTCTGAATAAAACAAGTGTCTAGAAAATAATTTTTCGATTCATTTTATAAAACATGTATATGCAACGACATGTATTATGCTAATTTTTGATATATGATACTTCACTGCGCATAATGTAGTGTTTCTTTCATGACATGTTGTTTTACATGATAATGATAGTGCCTGTAAGCACTGTGTTGCATCTGAGATTAAACTTCAGAGAATAGGAAGGGAAGGGAGGATGGCCTTTATAATCGTCAATTCACTCGTAATGAAGAACTGTCTGTAATGAATGATGTAGTCGAGATCGATTTTCTGAAAATAAGTATTACTTCACTTAAAACAAATCTAGCTCTCTACCAACAAGGAGTAAAGAAATTGAATCAGGAAAGACAATTCAACTTATTGGATTATTTCAAGGAAAATGTTATTTTTAAATTTATTTATTTTAATTGAAGCATTAGGATTTTGCCAACGTTTAGGTCATTAAAGTCGTTGCAGGTGGAGAAAATGCAGTTAACCACCATAGCGAGAGCACACGTGACTCTTCATCGTGTGTGGGATTTTACGAATAACTCAACCATACCCATTAAACACCTCCCGAATTACCAACATGTTCATTTGAATTTTTTTAAATTGTGTATATTCATCTTATTTTCCCAAACATCCCATTCTTATTCCAAACAATATTGAACTCATGAATGTTGTCCCCGTTTCAAAACAATGTCGAAGGTAAAAGAAAATATATTACATTTCTGCTAAACAATCTTTGATTCAATATATGAAGTACTATTTTACAAGAAAGAGATATTAGCAGCCATTTTCGCAAATAAACTTTGTGATTTGGCCAATTTTTTTATTTCATTACGTCGATAAATTTTGATAACGAACACTATTTTTATCCGGTAATATACATAAATAATACAACATCAATCAAACTCTGTGAAGCGACAGCCAAAAATTAAACAAGCAGTTATTATAGATTGTGCGATCTAGATTACAAAGTTCTAAATTCGAGATACTTTTTCCTTCTAGCAACATGTTTTTGTAAGCACACACACATTTTTTACGAAACTTGAAAACGAAGAAAATGCGGGTGACTTGGGTGTTCCGCAAAATGACTGCTTCGTGACGAAAAAATAATATCAAATACAGAACAGACCGACTACGGTGGTCTATCGGTAGTATCCTCGCCGGGCTCTAATGACCTCGATGTTGGCGAGCCCTAAAGCCCCAACCAAAAAAAAATAAAGCATCCTCGCTTCCACGATCCCGCTGAGCGGTAGAACGTGGGTCAAACCCTGCTCGTCCGAACTAGGTGAGGTTTTCAGCTGGGGTTTCCCTCACCTACTCCAGACAAATGTCGGTTCAGTTCCATAAGTTCCCTGGCAACATATCTCTTCTTCCCAATTCCCTTACCAAAGTCCAACGGTTAGGTGGACGAGCATGCGTCATGGTGTGAACCTACTTTTGCCAAAAGGCATAAAATAAATAAATAAACGTCACGTCTGAGTACGTAAGGTGATTAGGGAGGAGATGAGAGAGAAATATTCAATATTCCGTCAGTTCAAGAACCTACAGGTACCAGTATGGTTCCAGCAAAATCTACGACGCGCCTGACTACTCGAAAGTTAATATTTGTCAATAAAAATGTGGTAAATTCATACGGTCTTGTTCTATCCCGGCATGGCATGCAGATGAGGAAACTATTAATAATTGACGTTATCAGAAGGATTGGCCAAACTTAAGAATACGGTCTCACAAGTGTTCGAAAAAATAATTTATGTCATAATACTACAAATATTATTGCGGTTCCTAAAATATAAGCCGTATTCTTCGCTTTTCATATTTACGGTAGTTATAAAGAAATATTGTTCCGCACTCTCCGCCACTGTTTATGTATGTTAGGGTATGATAATTATATTATGTCTCTCGACAGCGAGCCATGAACAATTATAAACAATTGTTCGGTCACAGTCGGCCATGTTAGGTTTGTTAGACCCGGCGATTCCGTTTTAAGAAAATCTGTTGTAAGTGTGAAGATGGAGGCGATGGTGGAGGTAGCAGCACTCGCAGAAGGGTATATGAAGAATAAGGTTAGGATAGGACGATAATGTTAAATTTGCCATCGAAAAAGGGATTTTTTTTCACGTAAAATGATTCAATTTGTAATTTCCGAGAACAAAGTCCCTTCCAGAATCATGGCAAAGAAAGCCGTTTTTCGATATCTCATCTGGATATTTTTCTACTGCGTTGGACCATATAGTTAAGTTGGTCCGAAGGATTAATTCCAGAACGGTCTATATCTAGCCAGAATAAAGCAAATATATAAACCAACATTAAGGTCTAACCTAAAACGTTAATTAAATTGATTAATAATAGAAGACTTGAATTCCAATTTGAAATAAACCGCAACGGTTTATTGTATAAATAATTAATTTGACGTAAAGTCTGCAAAGATTAACACTTTCACAATAATAAATAAACTGTTGAATAAACACACAAAATAGAATATGATTTGTGTTGAATATACAGAAAATAGAACATGGTTTGAATATTATATGTAAACAAAGAGGCACATTAAAATCCTGTAGAACAAGAGATTAGAACAAATAAGAGAGGAAAAATATAGAATAACTAAACATACCATTATAGATTTTACACATATCAATACAATAATACCAACCTTAGTTGAGTATCTTTGCATATGAATATGAATTTAATTTAGTAAAGGTCTCGTCAAAGATTTGATAATTGTTAATGTCAGTGAACATTGAAATCTTGTAAGGACAAAGTTACGAGACAGTCTCAATCAATTTCTATGGTTGCTTCGACTCGTGGCCGATCTACTCACTGTTACGTTCGCTGGGAGCAGCGTTTAATGATTTGGATGCCCACCACAGTGAAGGTTCACTAGTTAAGAGATAACTTGACGAATATCTTGAAAAGTTTGACATTTGATATTACACTGAATTTATAGTTTAGAAATATTTAAATCTCACAGAGTAGAGTCGTGACTGTTACACTTGTAATCAATTTTCACATTTGACATCGCATGTGCGTATTAAAGTACACGGCGAGAGCGAACACAATTCGCGTGCGTCTCTGGTAGCATCAGAGAGGGAAGTGAGTCTCCTTCGTCTTGAGTATCTACTCTCACTTGCCTTAGTTTTTATAGCACTTTGATTGGTGGAATATCTGTTTATTTATTCATTTGTCACCTTTTTATCAATGCACTTCATTGTCGTAGCATTCACTTGTCGAAGGTTCTAGAATGCTAATTGTTAAATGTTAATTAATGTTAATACATATAGTTTGATTTATAGTTCATATTGCCAGTTTGCACATCTTGTGTGGGGTATTTATTATGTAACTTCGCTACAGTCTTATAGAACCGAAATAAGAAGTCACGTTAACTTACATCACAACGTTAAAGATAACTTATCGCAACACCTAAGAAAGACAAAATATGGCTACCACTGAAATGACGCCGTTTTTAACACAACTATTTTTTCTACACGAATAGTTCTATGTTTGGGCGATGCGAAGCAGTATTGTTGACGCCTATGTTTGGGCGATGCAAAGCAGTATTGTTGACGAAAACTACTTGGAAACATCTTCAACAATGTACAAAAGAAATAATCACAAGCTCTAAAAATGATAGGAATGTTCGTTAATGCGCAGTGGTACATTATTATACCGGTAGGACATAATGGGTTAAAATACTTGCTGAATTAAATATCACTGGCATTGCAAATACCTCGCAAACAATAACATGAAGTTTTCGATGATTATAATAATTTTTTTGACACTAGTTTTTTCACGTCTCGTAACGATGCGATTTGCATTACTTCCAATCACGTGTACACCAGGTAACATCATATTTAGTATCCCAATGGTACTCATCAGTTTCTGGATTATAGGAATAACCAAGCTAATTACCCTGATGGCAATGTGGACATGTGGTTTTCAAAATTACATTACTTCTGTAATAAGGATACCGCATTACTAATATTGCTTGGAAATTTTAAACCCATTATTCCATTATTATTCAAAATTTTGATTTTTAAATTAATTTTAATTTTTCCTGACCAACGTGGTTGTACAACAGCATTACAATATTTTACAAAATAATCCCTTTATGTGTAGTAGCACAATTTTGTGTAATTAAAAAAGATGCGTTTTTAGAACACCCATCATTTCATGCATTTCTGTAGCAGGGAGATTTTAAAAAAATTTACCATGACCTCCGTGAAAGATGCAATTACCCCACTGTTGAATATAACTTCTTTATTTTTCTTGTGTTATTGGTTTTATATGCAGCTGGCGACAGTAGTAGACTATACGCCATTGAGTATCATTAACGTACCTCAATGATCCTTAATGCGATATTTACCCACGATATACTTGATTACACGCTGTGATATATACTCATCACTTAAAGGCACAACTGCGCCGAGCTGAAAGTTTTTGCCTATATTGTCACGAGTGAATATATTATGGTGATTTCTGTATTTGAAAGTGTCATTTGATAGTCCTCCGTCCGATAGAGGAATGAGCGGACAGAGTGCTGACGTAGAACTGTCCTGATAGGCTATTACATGTTATCTTCTAGGGCTTGCTTCACCTTCAATTCCTACGCTCACCAAGAGACAGGGTTTTTCCTCTCTGGCCTTTTTCTGCAATTTAATCCAGTAGAATGAATTTAAAACACATTTTGTTCACCACCCTCTCGCAGACTTCACACCGCAACCAACGCATGAAGCCTCGCTGTACACGTCGTCAGTATCTACCCCTACTCCCGTTTCTCTTTCCGCTTCTGTCGTCGGACGCGCCACCTGCGCTGTCATGGCGGCGTGACGAATCGGCGACTAATGGCGGCAGGTGCACCTGGCGCTCCCCGCGGAAGCTAATGGAAATTGCATCGGAAGATTGAGCGAAGCAGTGGAGTGGCCGAGACATTGGAGCAACCGCAACAACCAACAGACGGAAGGAGGTCCAGGAATAGAAGATGATCATTCTAGAAATAGATATTTTCCATGATGAAAATAATAACAAGAGTAATTGACACAATAGAAATAAAAAATAACAAAAGTAACTTTTGATGTGTAAATTGCTCTATTCAATACCAATATAAAAGAGGACAAGCAAAACTACAAACATATCTCAAACTTAACACAGGGCACTAATTATTTATAAACGCGACAAAATTTTGAAGAATGGAGCAATTCACGTTACAACTCCAGCGAACAGTGTCGTTTATAAATCATTAAAAACAACTTACAATATTAATACTTGATTTTTATACTTACCGCGCAGAATTGTTTTCCCTCGTGCTATGTCTCTTGGAAGATAGGTTTACATGATTGTCTGAAATGGAACTTTGTCTAATTTTTTATTCCACTTTTATAATCAAACTACGTAAAACTGACCTATTCAATGCAAAAATTCTTTAACGGAATGAACCTAATTATAGAAGACAACGTTGATTCACCGAGAGAATGAAAAAATGTAATTTTTACCTCAAAACGGGGAAATAAGATACAAGAAAAGATACGAAGGTAACAAATAGGTTTGTGGCTCTTTCGAACGAAGGTAACAAATAGCTCTTTCGAAATAATGTTAATTAAGTGATTATTCATATTGAAAAAATATCTTCGCAATCACACGAGTACGGTAATAGCCAACAATAGTTTTAATGGATTTGTTAATCAACGCTACGTTATTGTGAACAAAACATATCTAGCCCCGATGACCGTTTATTTGTTCATATTAATTTTTATTGTTTGGGAAGTTAAACATTAGGGTCACAACAGGTCGAAGAAAATACTTAAGAAGTAAATTAATGACATTTGGCATGTACTTCATTTTTCAAAGCTATCATGCTCCAGAAAACATTCGAAGGAAGTATGTTAAATATTTTAGAAGTAGGGTTTAAAAACAGATATACGAAAATTTACTATACTTTTTTCAGAATACTTTTAAATTTTTAATATTCTAATGTATTTAATTTTTGTATAATACACTTCTTCCAGTTTTAGATGAAATAAGAAAGTATATGTTATTAATCGTATTTATTGATTCATCCTAATAATTTGACGCATAGAAATTCTAAATTAAGTTAATGCAATGTTCAGTTAGTGGTAAAACAATTAATCACTGTTATTTACTTCACTACTCTTATGGCTCCGACAAATAGTATACCATAACATATATCCTATTTCCGTTTGATATTGTTTGTTTTGATGTATTAATGACTGCTACCAACTTTGAAAAGCTCTCATACATACTAATTCTTCTTTCAACGCGGTTGTCAACATCCACTAAATTATGAAACGAACACCAATATTCATATTCGCTAGCGTGACTAAGCTCAATCCACTCGAACCATCATTGACTCATGCATTATTAATATCGACTGTCGTGCGATATTGATCGGAACCGATATCGACCCTGGACGTCACCCTTTCAAAACAACTGAGTAACCAGTTGCGTCTGAAATGCTGAAATGCATTACGAAAAGAAATTGCCGATTTCTTGGATTTTAATTAAGGTAATGGCCTTCGTTGAGTCGCCGGTACGAGAAAAGATAGCGTCTCCTTTCTGTTGCTTGTTGCTCATTTTAAAGTATTACAGAGATTCTTTTTCCTGAGTGATAAATTGTCCTTCATCTCATTTATAAGAAATCACGAATTAAGAAAGGGAAAAGGAATAGTAGTTTGTAAATGTGCTGGGAGTGGGAAAGGAAATATATGGAGATCGTGTTAAGAAAAGTTCCACCCACCTTAAGTGAAACAGATTTAAACGAATGCTACTTTCGCCCAGCGCATATTTTTGGATAAGAGAATTCACAATCTTTTGGGAAAAATGTATGAACTTCTCTACAACTGCCACACAAGGGCCAAAATTTGAACGCAATTGAAAAGTGCCCCCTATCCTTTAACCACTATTCAGCACGATAAGACCAAAACCATTGAAATTGTTTTGTGCATCTGAAAGTGTTATATCTTATCATACGATTCTTCCATATTTTTTAGTTAAAATATATTCAAAATTATTAAACGTATCCTACGTATGATTACTTTCATTTCTGTTTCTTACCATTTAACACATTTGCACTCAAATATGTATATTTTGTTCCGTACACCTTCTAAGCATATTGTAATTGAATATATTTTTATTCGTGTAATTTATTAATTATGTTATGTTGAATGAAAATGGGAGACGGGAANCGAGATTCGAACTCGGGACCTTGAGTGCAGTTCAGTAAGCGCATGAGCGCGCTAAGCTCAATGTCCCGAGTTCGAATCTCGTTCCCGTCTCCCATTTTCATTCAACAAAACATAATTAATCTGTTACCTGGCGGTGAGGTTCACCGTAACTTAAGAGATTTCTCGTGTACTTTACTTACGATGTTCCGCTTTGTTAAAGATATAAGGATGAGAAAATAATAATTAGGTAGCAAGTAAAGCTCTATCAGTTCATGTTATACTACGGAACTGCAATTTTCTTTGAAACAACAACAGGAAATAAGTAAATGAAACTGCACTTAAGATAAGAACAAAATAATTTAGAAACTAATTAAGTAATAACTGCAGTACCAAAACTCGGAAAGGACGAAAATTGTAGGACAGAGAGCTCTTGTGAAGATGCAAATCTCGTGATAAATAGATTGTTCCTCCTTCCCTCTTCCTATTCTTGTTCGTACGTCCGTCCGCTCCATTCCTTGTTCCTGCGTCACAAAATTGCCTTACTTCCAGTTCTCCAACAATTACATTAATGCCCCTCCAACTTCCCTCTTCTTGAAATCTCGTTGCAGGCGCTTGTTTTCGAAAACTTGAAGGTTATTATCAGTATGAGAGCACAAAATGCTATTTTCAATTCCGTGGCTTATTATGTAATTTGATTCTTATTGTAATTTCGTAGATGGGGAATTGGTCGTTCTTTTGAGAGAGCGAACAAACATCTTTAATACTTTCAGTGAAGGGCGCCTTCATAACGCGATTCTTCAAAAGATCGTACTGGGAAGAAATAAAAAAAACTGGTTCCGAGACTTCATTTAAAAAAAATACGGATGTTTTTAATCTGATTTTACTTGAGATATCAGTGTAGCATAGTTTTGTAACATTTAGATTCACCTTTGTCAATTAATAATTTACCTTATTCCTTTCTTTCTTCTTAGTATTACGGGTTGTATTCATGTCGGTTCGTATTTTATGTTTCCGCCGTACGTTCTAATATTTCTTGTTGGAGGAATATCTTTGTGAGAAATGCAGAGAATATCTTTAGACAAATGTCAGGTCTTCTTTGCATATTGTTCAAATAAATTCCAAAAATAATAATCGCAGATTTTCGAGTTTCTCTCAAGCACAGACATTTTGAAATTAAACAATTACGATGAATCTCGTATGAGGTAGTGGCAATATTCCTGGTAAAAGACGTTTTAGCTTCGCTTGTATGTCCTAAGAAACGCAAATTTGACACTTTATACATGCGTGTATTGTTCCTTCAGTTGAGACGCAACATCAAATTTTGAAACCTGTTAGTATACGTAATTACGTTTTCAATTGTGTTTCAACTCGATGATCTTAATAATGTTTAGGAATTCTTTGTAAATAACTTGACAAACCATCTTAAATAACTTATCGTACCTGTCTAAGAAAACATTATGGAGAGAAAAAACTTTACTTTTCATGTCAGACCTATAGTGAACTATTTGTCTCACGTCTGAGTCCAAATATTGTCTCTAATTCTTGAAAGAAAGCAAAACTCTTTGATTGAAAATAAATAATTTATTATCAAGAAACATTTAAAATACTAGGGAGTACGTGGAGGACAATAAAATAATAACAAAATACTAATTTGAAACACTACATTTCTTGATATTTTCCCACTGCTAGATGAGTACAATTCACGTTACAATTTAAAACACAACTTACGTTGGAAATTAAAATACTTTTTATTCCAACTCGTAATGTTCTTAAATACGATACTAAAAATATTCCATATGATTAAGCAATCATTGTTTGTGGTCAAATTATGGAGAAAAATTATATAACATATTTTATTAAACAAAAGACTTGTTTCACTTTAAATTACGTCAAGTATAGCTTTACTTATAAACTAAATTTTATTGCATTCACAATCTCGTTGCTTCGAAGTTTCCTTACTTTGTACTACCGGATAGATGACATACGTATCTACAGACAGGAATACACTATTATTGGCGAAACCATACAAAATGATTATATAATGGGTCATGGATTAACGTATGTACTGAAACCTTATTCAAATTATAAAGAAAAACGCGACTTAAAACATACACCAGTTAAAAAGATGACATATCTGACATAAGGGAACTGTCTTTTTAAGAATGTAGATCCATTTAAGAATATACCTAAAATAATTTGTCGTACGAATTTTGAATTGTGAGATATTAGTCAAATAGGCAATGAAGTGGGATTTATTCTCTTGATTTAGCACACTTGAGAAAATATTCATATGTACGGTATTAAACATCTGGAATTTAATATTTTCTATTATATTTTCCAAATTTATGCGTTGATTAAATAATCATAAAAATCCTGTATTCTTTCTCCATTAGGTCAAAATAGTTAAGTACCTTTTGGAAGTACGACCCTAGCTATAGGGTGTAAATGAATGTGTTGTTTAAAAAAAATAATTCCAAGAAGCACCAAACAGAGTTTTCTTCTCGGATAGAATAGTTAAGATCATAACCTTTGGGATTATTCCGATTATTGTTAATCAGTTTACTTTCACGTCTTCGAAACACATTACCTACCATACATTATTAATTGTTAATGAGGTTGTCAAGTTTCTATTTAATGTAGACTTTATTGTTAATTGTTATAACTGTGTGTCTTTTATGTCAGTAATTCTGTTCATAGTTTTTCTTTATCAATTTTAGGTAGTGGAACTAGATATCATTGGCGGTTTTGATTCTAATATTATGTGTACTTCATATCTTTGTATCCATATTGTGATGCATCTTGGGTATAGCGCGTAAAACACGTGGTAGGTTGCGTAACCAAAGCTACTCTCGCCACTGACGTGATTACACCCCAGGATAACTCGGAGGGTAACTTGAGTGCAGCAACCAGATTTGTACTGTGCAGCAAATGACTACTCCCAGAATGACCACACCAACTCAAGTCTGTGGATTTTAAATTACAAAAAGTCTGTTAAACTATCCAGGGTCTCAGGGTCGTCCAGCTGAAGCGGCACGATTGAAACACTTATACAAAATAATTTTCTTTCCGCACTGTCACTAATACTCAGACAAACCGAAAGTTAATTACAAAGAAATATAATTATTTTAAACAAATGTCTGGGTCAGTGGTGCTGCTCACTCAAATAACTCCTAAATAAAATGTTCCTCCACAACTAACAACTGGGAATAACAATCATGAATGAAATAAAATAAATTGAACATGTGAAAGATAGTTGATTGTACAATACAAAACTATATCTAGTTAACAAATAATTTATTCAAAGAAAACAATCAACTGATTGACGAAAGGACCCGAAATTAATTATATCAGAGCACTGGTTACAATCTAGTGCTTATCTATGAAAATACCTTTCATAAATTATCAATTCTATAACATGTCGGAATTACAAGACACAAAAATTTAAACACAATTGTTCTCAAAAGTTCGAAATCGCGATAGTACGCCTCTCACATGCACAAGTTCCCCACAATGCGTAGATGGAAGCAAATAGGTCGTACACGCAGTTTGTATACTTCAACGACATCTCATCTATTCACTCCTGGTGCTTGCTGACAAGCAGACGAAGTTTGAATTCCGTGATTTCCTCAAGTACCTTGCAAACATTCAGTTCATAAGCTAACTGCTTACTTGTGAATTCTATCAAACTGATACATGAAAGTCCCAAGAAACAACTGGGATTCATACAACGCCTCACTCTCCGTGCTAGGATTGTACACTTGTCCTAATAGGAAGTTTTAAAATCCTTGCTGTCCCTAAAAGCTGGGGTGATTTGTCGAAACGATGCTTGGTGAGCGAGAGGGAGTCTTCTTGCCTCAGAGAGGTGTTTCTTGGCTGCGCATCGCGCGCTATTCAAATTCGATCGAGCGGAATATTTCTTTATTCACATTCAATTGAGGTCACTAATTGTTCATCTCAGTCCTGTTATAGGAGTATTCATTCAAGTCTTCACTCCGAAAAGAAAACCGTGGTCTTCGCTACAGTTTGTTCAATCAACTACAAAATAATTTTAAAATTAATTTTTAATTTGTATATGAAAAGAAAAGATAAATGTATGAAATTTTTTTCCAAAATATAAGTAGCATTCTGAAATAAAATAATTTTTTTTAATGTGTTTTCCGGAAATTTGATTACTTGCTACCAGTGAAGATACTCAATTTCAGTATTGATTCATAGTTTTGATAATAAATTGAAGGGAAAAAGTCGCAGAAAAGAGAGCTTTGAAGTAAGGCATTACAACTGATAACAGGGCATTAAAGAAATCCATTCCCACACACATTTCACCACGATATAAAATTATTCTAGTTAAAACTCTATCCAAGCAATGCTTTCGTATGTTGTCAAAAATATCTGAAGTGTGCCCAACTCAACTTTCCAATTACAATTCATGACAAGAACTCATGGCACTGAACATCCTACATTGCACTAAAAATTTAAGTAAAAAGAAAAACACTTCAAAAAAATGAAATCATAATATATTATTATTATTATTAAACAAGATGACATATTTAAAAGATCAATTGGTTTCGAAATATTTATCATCACATTACATGGTACACTCCCAAACATCATAATTGCACATTCAAGTATAGTTGCATGAATTATCTTCATCATTAAACTCTCGCAATAGCTTTATATGTGGTTTTAAAAAAAGCGCCTCTAGATGGTTTTGTGGCATCAATTTATTTGCGAGTTATCGGGGAAACAAAATTCGTAACATACATACACACGCACATACGACATTGGACATCATCGCTAAATTTGAGATCGACTCTCCTGGAGCCAATTAGCAAAGATCCGAAGAGATCCTTTTTTTTTTTTTTTTTTCGACCGATAACAATAATTTTCTTACACACACTGTGTAATTGAAAAGTAAAAAACTTACTTAAAAATATTTACCGTAATCACTGTGGAAAAAAATCAGAAGTCGTGATGAGATTAGATGATATCCGGTCGTGTAATTGCATGAAATGCGGAAACATCGTGGTGTCAGAGCATTCCTCCACGTGGAACCTGGACGACGTACTCTTCGCTTAATTTCAAATCTCCTTTATGAAAGAACGTGATCAGAGCCCACGTCTCCAACGACGAACAAGTAAATTACCTCGTATTCTTCCTCCAGCTTCTTTCTCCGCCTCCTCCCTTCTCCTCTTTTCTAAGCCCCAATTTGTCTGTTCCCGATTCATTTAGCGCGCCGAGTTTTTCGGCTATCTCATTAGTGGGGCGCGTGAAATAACCAGATTACGTCTCGCCAAGGGCTGAAATCACTCGGCGGTAGAGAACCAATGAGATTACGGCACGTCGGTTGACTGTATACAGGGGCTGCTGGCCGCGTGGGATGAAAGAATAGCATGATGTACATAATGCGTCAAAGATCCCCCCCTTTTCCCGTAATACAAAATCCTGTCTTGATGCAATTTGCTTCACTGTTCTAGCCCAATCACACGGCGTTACATTCAATTTTCAGTAAAACATCAAAAATGCCATTATTACACGAAATTATTAAAATTATTATTATCCATAAATATAATGTATATTGGTAGTCAAAAACACATTTTGGGAAATGGTCACTCTATTTTGCAAGAATTGGAATCAAGGGAACATTTTGTCGAATTTTTGCTGTGTTGCGTCTTTGTTACGATCAAATCTGTCATTGTTGACCTCATTGGACAATTTATAGCCAATATATTTAGTAGCTCGTGGCGTTAGAATTGGCGTACTTAAATTTGTATTTTGCTAAAAACTTAACTATGGAAAGTTTTAATTTTTTACAATGTCGGGTTTTTTTTTCAGATAAATCCTTGCAAATTATTTATTTATAAATAAATAAATAAATTTATTGTCAAAAACAGTACAAACTGCGTATGACCACGTGGAGGAAAAAAAAAACTAATTTACTCTCCGGAAGCAAGCAAGGGACCATCCCATCAATTCCGATCAAGGGCCCTAAGGCAGAGGTGGATTCAAAAAATTCAGCAAAAATT
>NNCF01126917.1:421732-435808 GCA_002313205.1 Laupala kohalensis | reverse complement strand
CGAGTTATAATACTAATAGAATGTCAATATGTTTGTAATTTTAAGCAAAAAATTACATGTAAGTTATTATCGAACTATAGATTATTCTGAGTATAGTGCTTAAAAATTAAAATAACACTAAATTCACGATTTATTGTTACAATAGACCCGCCCCTAGACAAAGCCTAGAGAACCTGTATTTATAATATGCTTTGATGTAATATATCCAAAATATGAAGGAAAGACGACTGTAAAAATGTTGATTGAATGTATTTGAGATAAGTTTTACAGAATAGTTATATCTATCCGGTTAACAACCTAAGAGACATGTATCAATTCCACTAATTTTGTGGATGAACCTGGACCAAATAAAATAATCGGAACTGGTTTAATTAAGAATTCAACTGATACGGAATAAGTATACTCCTGGAATCTTAAAAGGACCCACGAAAATATTCTAATTCCCGCGCTCTTAGCAGTTTGGATTTGTTAGGTTTGCAACGCACTCCTCTGCGTCGGGGAAGAAGCTCCTCTCTTTCGTTCGGCCAGTCGTAGGCATACTTGAAACTGCTTCCAAATTTGTCAGACCGATAGAAGACTAGCAGGTGAATAAACCCCTATTAAATTGTAACGAGAGAATTGTGTTTTATTACGCCGCTATTATAGAAATATTTTGTAAATTTTTACTATACACGTCTTGGACTTCATAACAAAAAAAAATGATCATAACTTCAATAAACTTTATTTCTAAATTTAAATCACACTTCAAGTTGTTGTCTCAAAACGCCGTCCTAGGGAATAAAAACAAATTAAACTTCTCCGTAAAAAGAGATTGTTTTTATAATGGAATTTGGATGAATTTTTTAAAATTCGAATCAGGAATTGAATGTAAATATTCCTATAATTGCTTAACTTTATACAGTGGCGTAAGGAACTCAAAGCTCACTGCCATGAAGTGATGTGTACTGTCTATCGTAATTTCACATAATTTGCATTTCTTTCTTATATGTTAATCGGAATTCAAGAATTACAGAAAACAATTGTATAAAATATGAATGAATAACACTAAAGGTTAATTCTAGTTTTATTAATAAACAATAAATAAATTACATCTACTAAAAATACATTGGTACCAGATATAACCCTTTGGCTGCAATAGTGCAACATCAAACAACATGCACAGAGACTAATATTACAAAAAACTTTGTTTAGATTTCAATAAATGTAATGAAAATACAAATCACTTTTCTTAAGATATTCAAATGAAATTGAGTTTTATTCACATAGATTGACTATGTTAATCACACAATAAAACATCAGATTTCGAATATGGGAGACTTAAGTAATTTACCAATACAAGAAAAAATATTCCAGAATGTAGTATGGAATAAAAATTTATATTGCATTTAATTGAGTATCTCTCATTCTCTCAGATATAATTTTCGCTGATTTCCTTCTTTCCTTTACCTTTCATAATTTCTTTCCTTCTTTCCTTTCTTCTTTCCTTCGTACCTTCTTTCCTTTCTTCTTTCTATCATTCCTTCTTTCTTTCTTATTTTCCTTTCTGTACACATATAAATTCAGGGAAATTAATTATAATTCATTCACATAAATTTCTAAAGAGTGCCACTTTATTAATTTTACAAATGAAGAATTCAGAAGTCATGTAAACGTAATTCACTTCATCCGATTTACAGATATCTCGTACCTATTTTCTTTTTACATAGAATTATGATGCTTCAAAACATCAGTATCTAATTTTTAATCAATCACATGAATTGAATTGGTTCTTTTATGCCTTATACTCTTTATATTCTACTCATAAAATTATTTTTGGAACCATCAATCAATCATCCATTTATAGTATTTTGATTCTGTTATCTCAAACAATAATATTTTTTTAAAAAAATTCTTCTGTTGAAGTACTGGGTCTAGAATATTGTATAATGAATGTTTTTGATCTAAGGTAAATTTAGCAAACCGGTTCTCGAGAAATAATTAGGAATTTTTAAATCTGAATTGCGTGTGACACGCGTTTCAATTCGTAAATACCTAAAGAATGTGTGAAGGTGTGTTTCCTCGCTGTTCAGTTCTATTTACGTAACGAGTCACCGCGTGGCCACACAAAGTCCGCCATCTCGTAGAGCGGGCGGCAAGTAGGTCAAGAGCACTGCTTTCGGAGTCGTGGTTGGTTGGCTGTTGCGTGTTACAAAGCAGCAGCAGCGCTGTGGGTGGAGGTGTAGGGAATTAGCCGGCATTAAAATTCGCGGCTTGCCTCCGTCGGTCGCCGGGAACCCCCCGCTCTGTCGGGGGCACACAAGGGCTCTTCGGTGAGAGCTAGCAACCCTCCACGGCGCTGACTCAGGCCGAAGTTTCTCGACGAGCAATGGAGAGGGATAGGGTGCACAAGTGGAGGTGGTGAGAAAGAGAATGGATTCTGGTCTGTATCGGAGCTGTCATTTGCATGGCGTTTATATAAAGTTGTGAAGCTATACTACACAATACAAAGTGAATAACGAGAAAGTGGATAACATACAGTACCCGCGGGGAAAGAGTAGCAATGACGGAGGAGCCAAAATACCATTTGAAAAGTCCAGGACTTAATGTCAGAATTGCGAGATTGCCGGCTATTCTTCTCGCTGTAGACACAAGGTCGGTTTACTGGTGTCAGCGTAATCTTAACGAAGTAACATGCCGATTCGTAGAACTGGCAGTAAATGGTATGCCAACTGTGAAGGACATAGGATGATCTCTAACCTTTGCCCGGTTATAAAGGATTTTCTACCGGTTATAATATCCTTTGCTGGGTGCCACGGCATGCCTTCGGGAGTGGGTGGAACTACGCTGGGCCATCCCCGCAACCAACATATGACAACGCCACGCATTAACTTTATTGGCTACACATCATTATTATTCTTATTATATTANTATATATATATATATATATATATATATATATATATATATATATATATATATATATATAATTATTATTATTATTATTATTATATAGGATATGTATTATGGAGAGCAGATTCATAAAACAAAACAATATTAGAGATTAAGATGAGATTGGGGAAAAAATTGTATTGGCGAATATTGTTCAGTGATAACTTAAAATTTGTAAATATAAACAAAATAATAATGTAAATATATAAATATACTATTGAAAATATAAATTTAAGAAGAATGTAAAATAATTAGAAAAATCCTTGAACCGAGAAAAACAGATGATTGATAGAGACTACAAACCTGCAAAACGACAGAGTAACGCTCAAACATTTCAGCAGATATCAGAGAAAGAAGACTTAAATTCTACGGACACATACACAAACTTCCGGGAGATAGGCTCACACACCAGATCCTCAAAGCAACAGAAAACCTCAAAGGCATGACATGGGCCGAAAAAGTGAAAAGAGATCTTGCTGACGGCAATCTCACTACTAGGGACATTCAAGACCGCAACACCTACGGAAGGGCAGTTTTTGAGTGGGAAGTCCAGTCTGATACCACAGGCAAAAATACCGGCACGACTTGGACGGAGGAGAGAAAGAAAGCCGTGAGTGATAAAATGAATGCCTCATGGCAAGCCCGAAGAAGAAATCTACAGAGGCTTCGCGTGATCCAGAAAGGGTCTACAACGTGTCAAATAATAATAAAAATAATAAAATATAAGTACTGTGCTACTTATGTTTTAAATTACAAAAAAATTAAGTTACAAAACATTTTTACTTGAAATCTTTCCAATGCTTTTCCATATGAGTCTCAGAGTTGTATTCTCATTATATCATAAACTTTACAAACTTCAAGAGTTTAAGTTAGGCTTGTACTTGTGATACACCAGAAAATAAAACATTTTCTACCTCTTAATTATGAGGTCGTCATTGTGGTCTTCATATATCATGTTTTGAGCGAGGAAAAGTTTACAAAAAGTGCCTAATTAAGTTAATTATTTTATACAAAATCGCAGTTTTAGGCAAATAAATATGATTTTGCATTAGGTAGCTTTTCAAAATATTTAGACACTATCAAATGCTTCCTGTAGACCTGCTGTTTCGTGATCCGTAAACAAACGCAATTATTTTCCACATCCCCCTAAAGCAACTAAATACGCGTTTACCCTTAAAATCCGAAATCTACTCATTATACAATTTTCTGATTATACGCAATGATACTGCAATTTTAGTGCGTCGTGTTCAAATGCCACTAATTGGTTTCTGTCATGCGGTTGCTACGTTACCTGTCGAAATATTATTTTGTGTGTGTTTTGGGAAAAACGTAGCGAAATCAGTTTCAATCTGTGGTTCCCCCTCTACAGAATCATGATCAAATTTACATTTATTAAATTGACATGCAATATTAATTGCATTACGATGTACGGAGAAACCTCCCTGATTAAAAATGTTTAATAATATTTTTATCGGAGGGGTTTCTGCTTTACCCTTTTATACAAGTAAATATTAATGTTTTAATACTTCTCTTACAAAAAGGTAAGTATTTTATCTTACAAATAGGATTTTTAATAAAATAAGGTCCTGTTAAATAATATTGAACTAGAATGAACTTGAAATGTGAATAAAGAACACAGAGTAGTTTTTTTTTTCAGTTTTACACAGATTTAAACACACTGTTGATCTACCACTTGCGGTACAAATCATTGATAATACTTTTCAGCTGACTATTTTCTATAATTCCGCCAGCAAGTGAAGCCTTCTTTCAGTGCCGATTTGAGAAGCACTTTACACAAAATGAGGAATGGTCTGCTTTCTTTGGGTGTTCTTCTTCGGCTCAAATTTTCTTAAGCAATTGGTTCCTCGCTGATTTTATGCAATTAAATTTGGCTCATAAAATTTCAAGAAGATTATTAAGAACTGATTTCAGTATAATATAAAGGCCAAAACGTATTTTATGAAAGTAAACGGTATAGATGAAGTGGCTTAAGGAATTATATCACCCATATGAAATAAATTGGTAAATTTTCCCCAAAAATTTAGAACAAATTTGGGACGTAATGATTGTGACAAAAAATTCCCTTATTGAAACAAATGGTAAAGAAATCTGATCATATGCATTTTGTGAGGAGGAACAATACTTCTCGCACTGAAACTTGACTCTACCGAGGAATGTAGTTGTCCTCTTCATTAATACGACTACGTGAGGCATTTAAGTAAAATGTACACGTTTATATGAAGACATAGAAGCATGTGGGAAATCGCTGTTAAAATTAAACTTTATCTCTCTCAATGTATACAATGAAAATATGCAATATTTTGAAAAAATTGCAGTGAATATTATCTAGAAAACTTCAGAAGGAAATTCGTAAGAACAAAGATTAAAACTGAACTACTGCTTGAAATACGAAGCAGTCCAGTTCTATAGCAGTTTTTAAACTGGAGTTGCAAAAGTGTTATATAAATGGTCACAATTTTTTTTGCGTGTTAAATGAGAAGCAAGATCTTGTAAAAGTCTATTTTTATTAAAAACTGACACGTTAATTCAGAAGAAAATAACATCTGCAGCGATCCAAAACTTCAACGCGTAAACAGTATCGATCAATAAATAAAGTGTGTTTAGATTGTGAGTGTATTTTTTGGTAAGTCGACATATTTTTGGAGCAGTTCTTTCATTATCTGCTTACAGCACGTAATTAGAGCTTTTACATCGTAAGTGTAGACGTACTACATATATACAGAAATTAATACATAAATCACTAACTCTTTTTAAAATTGCATTTAAAAGTTGTTAAAAAGTCATTCGAAAGCAATTATGTCTTATTCACGCAGACTTTTACCAAGAGAAAGCATTTAGATATAGCAAACGTTATGATCACTCATGAACTATATCCTTGTAATCGAATATTAAACTGGAAATAAAATTTTATTATAAAATTCAATACATTCTTTCCATTCCTATTCCCATGTTTTTTTGTCGATAAACATTTGTGAAGTACCTTTCGTCATTGGACCCTTCATTAAAAAACCGAAATATGCTAGGATTCCGTCGCATGGAATTCAATTGTAAAAAAAAACCGTGAGTATCGCGTTTCGCGCGGCGCCCGCAGCGCGTGAAGCGGCGCCAATGCGAACCACATGGTGACAAAAGCGAATTGAAACAAATGAGCGGTGATTAAGAGGAACGTCGCACCGCGCGNCGGCGCGGCGCGGCGCGGCGTGGCGCGTTGCCCGTGCTTCCACTGTTTGTGGCGCAAATTGCGGATGACCGCTTCATCCTGTTGTCGCGACACGACGTCACCCACCCACGCACACGCAGGCGGAATCACACTCACGGAATGGATACTCGCACACGTGCGGTGAAGCGTATTCACGATACAATAGGGTGAGCGCGGGCTCAAATGCTATTTTGTAGGCAGTGAATTCCTGATTGTTGTGGTTCCTTGAGGTGGGACCAGTTACTCAAATCACTCAGATATATTGTTTTTTTTAATATTTAATCTAATTGTTATATAACAACAAAATGAATAATAAAGGAGAAAAAAATGATTTAACCGATCGGTGTGTCAATAGTCTAGTACAACTAATATTCAGGAACGCGTTTGACTCGTTTGAAATGCATAAGAGTATGTAAATACACAGCGACCGAGAGCAACGCTTTCGTGATTTCTGCATCTCACCTCGGAAAATGTCTTTGTCATATGTCCGGTAACCTATTGATAAAAATGAGATAAGTAATACAATGGAAAATTGACTACAAATCGAAGTAAACTTACATTACTTTCGTCATTTAAAAGTTTGTCTTATTTTGTATGTAAATGTTTCCTCCATAAGTCACAATGTATTTAATCATCAAATATAATTACAATTATTTCATTTAAATGACCGGTGAGGCATGTTTTTCAAGCTGAAATCACAATAAGTACACGATATTCTATTTATTTATGCCGATTTAGGATATTTTAGTGATTCAATTTTACTCACGCTAGTGTTTCCTTAACATAAAGTACGTGAGGTCCTCGCAGTGAAAGAAAAGTAAGGAGATGTAACCAATGGAGTGAAAGCGCGGTGTTGCCATATGTCTGGTGCGGGGATTGCGCTAGCGTAACTCCACGTCATTCCAGAAGGAATGCTAGGGCACCCGCGCAGAGGCTGCTCAAAACCGTTGGAAAGCTAACTTCATGTAGTGTCACGCAAACCAAAGTTTAGGTATCAAGCCATCTCAATGCTCTACGTATCGAGTGATGTAGTCAGCATCATTCGAAATTACTCACTAAGATTATGCTAACACAAGTAAAACGTCCACGCATCTACGGAGAGAGTAAGAGTCGGTATTAGCCTCGTTCATTTTTTGTAATTCACTGCGAGCACTGTAGCAAGCCAATACCGCAAATGTAAGGTCCTCGCAGGTTTTTTAAATACCCAAGGTTGTGATAAAAAAGGATTTAAGGTCAAGGAGTTGGCCCTAGATATCATTTTAAGCTCAATATCTTGCACTTTAATACATAAATTCTATGTTACAGATGAATCCTAATTTTATCCCCAAAATACATAAAATAAACTAGATTAAACAGAATTACTAAGTTCAATACAATCCAAGGAGAAGTGAGAGAACAACAAGTAAAAGATGCATGTGAAACCACTAGGTTGGTGACATTGAAAAATATCATAAGAAAATTTTCAATATTCAAATTCATGTAAAAGTGCACGTATATTAATAATAATAATAAGAAGAAGAAGAATAAATCCCGTGTGGTATCAGACCTGGAGAATAGCACCACGGGATCTCCCCCTGTCGTAAGAGGCGACTAATCGGAGCATCTGATCGCTGTCCAACCTTGCACAAACGTATCCCTCTCTACTTTTACTCTCATAGCCCCATCCTTTCCAGCGGGAGACAAAGGGTAGATTGAGTAGCTCGGAGTCTACCGTCAACCAACAAAACCTCCCCGTAAACGTCCTTCCCCGATATCTGACCCTTATTACCTGGCTGTAGACATGAAAAGCACACTCATCTCTGATGGAGACAACAAGTAAGATACGTTAAGGCCTCTGATAAGGGAGCGCCAGGACACACTTGGAGCTGGTGCTGAGTGTGAAAGCGAGCGGACCACTAGTGTGGGAGTTTCGAAGAGACCAACGACTCCTACGCGATATCCCGAACTAGCTACTGGAATAACTCGTCCCAAACACCGGAACACAGATGCCACCTTACCATCAGTTAGTTTGCCTCATCCTTTAAAGACTAGAGGTCATAACAAAACATCTGTAGAGACCCGCTATAAATGGCAACATAAGGACAATTGTGATATTCTACGGGCATACCAAATAGCAACAAAGTGCGAAATTAGCAAAACAGACAACAGAAAAAAGACACAATGAATTTGTTAAGACCAGACTTAAAAAGATTTTCTGAACAAAATATTTGTGATAGGTTAACACATCTAGTCAGTAAACCTGTTATAAGTATTGCAGAACAGAACTTGATTAAAGATGAAATAAATCTAAATCACTTTCAGATTCCACAATGTACACACATACCAGTCGAATCGGCAATACCCGATCCAGAAGGAAGTGAAGCCATGCTACAAAAGCAAACTGGAGAACAGTCAGGAGACAAACAGGAGGTGGACCCAGAAGAAGAATCTTTGAGCAAGTCCGATTTGGAGAGGAACTTGAATTTATTTACTGGAACTCATCCAAATTCTTGATAAACCCTCCCAAAAATACACCCTTATAGAACCACATTTCAACGCCTAAACACAATAAACAAAATTTTAAAAGAATAAACCTTTGATACACTCGACGATTTACAGCAGCATGCGTTCTGTGCCGCCCTTACCATTCTTTCGGAACAAAATATTTATTACAAACCAAATAATAATGAATGTTGTACTGAAACCAAAATACCTAAATGGAAATGGAGAATAGAAAACAAAATCAAACAATTTAGAAGTGATTTATCTGAAGTAATACTTTGGAATGATCAGGGTGACCAGTACACAGAAATCTTAATGGTCAGAATATTTGTGTGCGGGATACATATTTTGAGAGCAGATTAGACGTATTTATCAACAATTTAAAACAGATAATTGCCGCTCTAGGAAAACGAATTCGCCGTTACAACATATCAAACTAAAGGACATTAGAAAATAGAAAATTCACTTTGAATCAGAAACAGTTTTATTAGAATATGTTTACAGATTCAACTAAAAATAAACCACCAGCACATAAATTAGTTGAAGAATTTTGGATTACCCAGTGGTCTCATCCCGTACAGCACAACACCAAGAAATGAATTATCTATACCCAGTGAAGAAATGGGATATCCTACTGTTTTTTAGAGGATATAAAGGAAGATCTCAGAAAAATGCATAACTGGAAATCATCTGAACCAGGCGGAATGCTAGGAAGTACCTAAGAACCCTGCATACTTCTTTAGCGAACGCCATCAACAAAGTTATTGACAATCCAAATCAAACACCAAGATTTATGTGCGAAGCAGTCACCTATTTAAAGTTTAAAATCCCGAAACGTGTAACCCAAAACATTACAGACTTATTACCTGTTTTAATGCAATGTACAAAATCCTTTCGTATATAATCGCGCAGAAAGTAAACCAACATATAGAGACCAAAAATATACTAACACAAAAGGGTGTAGAAAAGGCACTCATGGATAAAGGGCAACTGTTAGTTGATAAGGTTGTAGCGTGTCAAGCAAAGAAAAAGAAAAATTTAGCTGTTAGTTGGATCGACTATCAAAAAGCGTGCAATACCGTCCCATATACTTGACGTTTGAAAATCTTGACTACAAAATTCACCCTAAAGTAATTGGTTTACTTAAAACCCTCATGAACGACAGGTGTACACTATTAGAATTGAAGAATGGCAATAAAACAACAAGATCAAACAAATACCCTTTCGACGTGGCATTTTCTAGGGCGATACATTCAGTCCAATTTGGTTTTGCCTCGCCATCAACCATTTGTCGAGGATGTTGAATGAATGAGGTTTGGAATTTTAACTTCTCGGTAGAAACAAAAGGGTTCATATAATAGGCCACTTGTTTTATATGGATGACTTAAAATTATTTGCTAAGGATAATGATGAACTAAGTAGACTTCTGGAGATCACTGTACAATTTAGTAAAGATATACAAATGAATTTTGGAATCTACAAATGCGCTGTGTTGAATGTTAAAAGAGGTAAATCTGAAGTATTATCAGTCCCATTAAAATTACAAGCAAACTCCTGTGAAATAGAAGTATTGAGCTCTCAAAACAGTTATAAATATCTGGGTTTCAACCAAAAGTCTAGTAATAAACATCAGCACAGTAAAGAACAACTGCAATCTTTATTTACGAAAAGATTCAACAAAATTCTGGAGCCAAAATTAATTTCAAAAAAACATAATTAAAGCAAATAATTCTTGGTGCATTTCAGTTCTGACATATTCATTTGGGATAGTTCATTGGTCACGAACAGACCTTGAAAATTTAAATAGGATGGTACGTACAACTCTCACAAAATATAGAATGCACCAACCTAGTCGCAATTGAACGCCTTTACATTCCTAGGAAAGCTGATCGCGGTGTTTTGTTGGACCTGTAAGTGTTGTGTAATCGTCGGTACTTTTCTGCAAAATCTGAAATGTCTCCACTACACAAAGCAGTAGTATCGAGTGATGAAGGTTACACCCTAATAAATCAAAGTAACAGTGATAACTATCCTATCACCACATTCAAGGACAGGTTGAAGGCGTGGAAGACCGAACCTCTCCATGGCAGATTTGCTCATGCTCTTGATAATGACGATCACGATGTCTCAGTGCAATGGCTCAGAGATGGGACTATATTTGGAGAGACGAAGGGATTCATGCAAGCAAGATCAAGTCATCGCAACTAACAACTATAAAAAGTACATTAAAAAGAAAGATGTTAACGAGAAATGCAGAATCTGTCACCAGTCTTCAGAAGTAATAGATTACATTACCACTGGATGTAAAAATTTAGCTAGCACACTGTATCTGCACCGGCATAACCTGACTGCTAACATTATACACCAATCTCTTGCAACAAGATTCGGGCTTTTAACAGAAGCTGAAATGATCATTCCCTATTAAGCAAGACCTAGAATTGAGAAAAAAGATTTTAAACTATATTATGACCTGCCAATACACACAGTTAAACAGTCCCAGCTAATAGACCAGATATTATACTACATTCAGGGAGCGAAAAGCAATCATCATTGATGTCACCCATCCAGCAAATCATAACATTGACAAAGCTGAAATGGATAAGATTTCAAAATACATCCCACTCTCAATAGAACATAAAGACATTATTAAACTGTAAAAATTCTACCAATATTTGTTACAGCAACTGGCCTCATAAGTAAAAACCTGAAAAAGAATTTGGAAAAGCTAAATTTACATCCCAAAAACATAATCCCAAGGTCCGAAAGTCTGTTATCTTTGAAACTTGCCGTATTGTTCGCACCGTGCGTAACTCACCAAGCCAGGAATGAGGCATGCTACATAGTCCCTCAAACCTTAAAAAACCGGGTGAATAACCCCCCAAGAAGAAATTGTATAATAATAATAATAATAATAATGAATTTTACAAGTATCTAGGAATAGAGCATTCAAAAATTATAGCACATACTGAAATCAAAAGAACTCCTACATCGGAATTTACCACCAGACTGGAGAGAATCTGTTGAACAGAGATGAATAAAAATAATTTGATAAAGGTCATAAACACACATGTAATATCAATTTTTAACTTATTAATTTGGGATAATATCTTGGTCCACCACTGATTTGGAAAATCTGCAGAGAAAATATCGGGTAAAATTGAAAAACCAATGGAAACACCAAGTAAAATCAAGTAATCTGAGAATGACACTTCCAAGAGATGAAGGCGGAAGAGGAATTATAGATATAAAAAACCTACACAACAGGTAGATTGCTCAACTTGGTTCTTATATTCATAAACGGATGAAGGAATCCTCACTACACGCCAGCATTTGCAGTTCAGACAACAATTACATTCCATTAAACCTATTAGAAGCTAGAAAGTTAGACAGTGAAAAAATTTCAACAGAAGCTGACAAAATTTTGGAATGGAAGAGCATGGCACTGCACCGAAGATACCCTCATGACCTGAGCAACCTCAATGTCGACAAGAAAGCGTCGAACGTATGGCTCAGGCGAGGAGAGCTTTTTCCTGAAACAGAAGGGTTTGTTATGGCCACCCAGGATCAGGCCATTCCCACTAGTAACTATAAGAAATGTATTACGCAGGATCCCCATATAGAAAATGATAAGTGCAGGAAATGTGGAACTGCTTCTGAAACAATTCAACATATAACCGGGGCTTGTAATATGTTGGCACAAACTGATTATTTACATCGCCATAACCAGGTGGCCAACATATTTCACCAAGCATTAGCTTTAAAGTATTGTCTTATAGAAAATAGCACACCTTATTATAAATATAGGACGTTTTAGAATCAACAAACATCAAATTATTTTATGACAGGTCAATAACCACGGACAGTACAATTCATAACAACAGACCAGACATAGCGCTAAAAGATCAAGTAACAAAGATAACCTATTTGATAAACATAGCTGTGCCAAACACTCACAAACTTCAGAAAACAATTCAGGAAAAATATCAGAAATACAGTGATCTTAAAGCAGAAATACAAAGGATACGGAACATGGAGAGTGTTTACATAGAACCGGTAGTAATGTCATCTACAGGAGTCATCCCTATCTCCCTCCACAATAGTATTAGCATGTTAAAATTGCGTAAGACCATTTATGTACAACTTCAGAAAGCTGTTTTGCTCAACATATCAAGAACAGTCAGAAAATGTTTGGATCATCCAGAGTGAGTGTGCTTGGTGTAGTTCGTACCTCACATCGACCAGCAGAAAAAGCTGAGATCTTAAACGGAATAAAATAATAATAATAATTGAAATTTATTTTCCAGTTTTGCACAAGTAATAATAATAATAATAATAATAATTATTATTATTATAAACTGGTATGAACACGAACCTAGTTCTGTGAACTTCAATGAGAAAGCCACAATTCACCCAGCAACCCAGAGAAGACTAAGACAACCCAGCAAAACTTCGAAATAAATATTTCTTCTCGAGTTGTTAAAATATAGAGAAGTTGAACACAGTTGAATTACTTTTCTCGAAGTGTATTCTTGAAAGTGTATTCTTGAGTAATGGATATTTCACACGACGTAGTGATACAGTAAATAAGGCCAACTTTTATGTCAACATTGCTAGCAGAAATTTAGGGACTAGATTTTTGAAGAATATCCATTTAGTATTGATGAATTACAAGAGCAGAAAAACGGTTAAAATTTGCTGCTGATCAGTAGTTCTTCAGTCATATGACTATTGACTATGAAAGCTCACTAATCCGCTAGAGATCAATTGCGGTACGTAAGGCGGACAGTCCACCGAAAGTATGATCTAAGTGACTGATCGTAGAAGCAAAATTATATTTAGGCTGTGAAAAACTTCTTTCTTTCAATACATAACCTAAATTGAAATGATAACAAAAGAATTCAGAAGTCTTAATTATGTGCTTTGTTTATTAAACTCTCGGGGTAAATTGTAATTCCTTCTTCCTGAATTTTAAAATACTTTGTAATTACATACATGTTAGTATACAATACTGAAAACTGTTTTTGTAATTTTCTATGTTTTCTCCGTGGTATTTAAGTTTCGAAATTAAAGTGAAAATTAAAATTTCGAAAGTAGAGAAATAAGGAAAGTAAATTAATCATGTTACGTCGAATGAAAATGGGAGACGGGACCGGGGTTCGAACCCGGGACCTTGAGCTTTGCGCGCTCATGCGACTACCGACTGCGCCATCCCGTTCGCCACCCGGGCCCGTCTACCATTCTCATTCAACTTGTGAAACCCAAAGACCTCTGAGGTGGTCTCGTAGAGACTAGATTCCTCATCTGAGGCGACTCCCTTAGGAAGTACTTTATTTGGGTAGTATTTTTCCATTTCTGGTTCACAAACATAGAAATCTCTTAGATTGCGGTGAACCTCACCGCCAGGTAACAGATTAATCATGTTACGTCGAATGAAAATGGGAGACGGG
>NNCF01126917.1:382387-410982 GCA_002313205.1 Laupala kohalensis | reverse complement strand
TATTTATATATATTTATATATCATCTCCTCGACAGTTCATGGTTTTCTTTGATATTTAAATCTATTTTATTATCTACATTCTTTCATTTGAGTGTACCCTTTTATCTCGCTTAAATCTTCTTTGCAAATGTTTACCGCATGATTTGAAATATACATTAAACAGCGACTCATATTTGCGCAGTCTAATGTTCCCATTCACACACACGCTTACACATATGCTCAACTCAAGGTTGAATATCGCTTACACGGCAACCGTCGTCAGGACAAGTGTGTACTCTTCTGTCACAAATGGCGGACCATTAAGCTTCAGTGCTCTCTAGGAGCGGTTAAGTGTACCGATCCCGTTCCCATTCCCTCTTCTCTCATGTTCATCACCCTCAATAGTCTGCTATTGAAAGAACTCCCTACAATTCTCTCTTTGTATCTTGTCAATGCATCCCATCAATTCCGATCAAGGGTACTGAGGCGAATTTATTATTTAAGTACTCCTAAGAAAAGAATATAAGTAGTTACCTGTAATAATATCAACATAATACCAACAAATTTGTATTAATATGATACAAACAAATTATTTCACAAATACATATTATTATCATCAAAAAAGCATTTACAAACTGCGTATGACCATGTGGAGGACAATAAACTAATTTTCTCTCAGGAAGCAAGCAAGGGACCATCAATATAAATTCCGATCAAGGACCCTAAGGCAGAGACGGATTTAACATTTCAACACACTCCTAAAAATAAAAATAGCTCGTTAATATTATAATATTAGCATAATACATACATATTTGTATGTAATAAAACACAAGAAAGTAATTATTAAATAACATAGAATTCTATATTTATTATTTCAATAGATGCCGCCCCTAGGCGAGAGCCTAGCGAGTCTGTATAAAAAAAATCCGTCTCTGCCCGAAGGAAAATCGGAGAAAAACGCGGACTACGGCAGCTCTACATAATTAATGTTCACAACCATACCACGGTTGAGTACACATAAAACTAAACATACATGAATAATTCATAATACGATTTACAAATAATACACAATACAACTATTAAAATAAATCTGAATTCGAGATTAAATATTACGTTAGGATTTATGAGTTCCCCCGGGCAAGAGTCTAGAGACCGTGTATACACCTTGGTTTTCGTACTTTTTTCCGCAAAAAATTTGGTGGGTTTTTTGACAGTTGCCTGGGATTTTGTCGGTGCCCGCGTGACCTTATTGCTAATTCTACGAAGACAATGTTGGCGAACTTATTTAATGGTAATACATAACCCCATTTCAGTTATTTCTTGAAAAGACGGCCGAATCATATATCTGGGTAAGTTTTTTGTGTGACATAAGTTACCAACTTCTCTACTAGTACCAAGAAGGAAGTGACCCCAGATGATATCTTGAAATCCATTATTTTTTTAAAAGTCATTCTCACATGTTTCTTTTGTAAGAAACACTACAATTATTCCCATGAAATGTGTTTTGGTATGTAATTAGAATAATGGAGTCTAGAACAATTTAATAAAATTTTGGTTAATTCTTGTAAAGGTAATTTCCTCGGTTTCCGTGTTTCGGATATTTCCGATTATTTTCAGACAGTTTAACGGCATAAAACATGGCATTGCTGCATCAAAGAAAAATCTAGGAGAAATGATGAAAACAAATACTGACACGAAGTTAAATTGAACTGAAATTTAAAAAGTATCGAATAAAATGCGGAGAACCACATTTCATAAAACCTTACAATACGTACGGGTTTTCATTGTGGAGAAATGATACCTATTAATATACAATAACACAAACGCAGTTATATGCTTACACATATATATTTTAGGCGTAAAGAGTTTTAGGTATTGATAAATAATCATAATTCAAGATCTGAAGGTGTGAAGATCTTGGTCAAGTTTCAATGGAACGAACGACACGGAGTAATTCATTTAAAGGAACTGATGTCATAATTTATCTTCGTACTGCGATTGTATTTATTAAAAATATTTAAATTCAGTGAATTTTTTAAGTGTATTGACGCCAGTTACTATTATTTCATGTCACTCGCACAAACAATTAGTACACACACAAGAAATAAGGTACTATTGTTTGAATACGAATTTTTCATTATAATTTTTTTGTGCAATTTCTAGAAGAGTATAAAAATGTCATCTTTATTAAAAATTGAGTGATTTTCACAGTTGAAGCTGAAGCTATTTACGTCTATTAACTACGGTAAGGAATAATCACTTTGTATTACTTATTTACTGTATTACTTTATATTAACAGGACACGAAGTAATCTTATCTGGTATCGGTAACCCTTTCAAATCAACAGTAACTGATGAGTGAGAGATGGTGCAGACTGGCGTCTTTTCTGACGAGGCGGTTGCTTCGAGAAATTTTTCCCCATTGCATAGCTGTATACGTCCCCGTCCATGTGATATGGCTCGGGAACGTTCTGATGTAATCAACTCTCAAATATACCGCGTGATTCACGATGATGCGTTTTTAAGCAATCCTGATGAGATTCTTTACTTCAAGATGTTAGTTTTCTCATAAACGGAAAGCAGCTGACTAGATCAAAAATTTTGGTCCTTCTCAACACCGTCCTGATAAGTTTCATTAACAAAATATCAGTTATGATTTAATACAAAAATTATTTGACATCACCTATTTGTTTCCCCGTCTCCCTCTTTTAGGGCCAAAATAACACAACAGTTTATATGTTCACAATTACATGGTACAATACATTACTGCAATATAGATTGGCATGCGATTATTCTTGGCCGAGTTTACCGAATTAAATTCTCGTGCCCGTTTGATGTGGGTACAGAAAGTCTTCAGGTGGGTATGTTTCATTTCAGTCTTCTTTCAATTTTAAGATTTTCCTGACCTATTAGGATAGTAAAAGATTAGTGGACCTAAAGACGCATAAAAATTTACTTCTAATTATCAAAATATAATTATGGCCTGGATTTAAAATTAAATGTTCATAAAAATTATATGCTAAGGTAACAAACCTTATTGTATTGATTTTTATTTTTACACAAGCAAGATCATGGAAAACAATGTATAAATCGAGTATCCAGCTAACAAAACACCCGTAATGAAATATCACGGTGTTTGAATATCAACTTACAACCATTACTTGCTCAGTGATATTAAAACTGTGTGAAATAAACGGCTTCCTCTCTCGATATCCGTTAATAATAATAATAATAATAATAGTGCCTTTATTTTAGCGAGACTCAGACCTTAAGGTCTGCTCTTCCGTCCAACCATTTTAAAACTTTTACATTTTAAATACAAGATGAAAATTAGGAGGATCGTATTTACATTTAAATTTAAGTGTATTTATATTACGACATTTATATTAAATATATCCTGCAATTACGTAATCGTGTATATTTTTCTGTTGACAGAACAGAGAGTATCATGCCTTTAATTGTCATTTCTCCAAGGTGATGTTATTCATCAAGTGTTATTAATATCGTTTAACTTAAACAATTTCAAAAAGAAGAAAGTTCATTCATTCTAGAAACACATTTGATGCAAAATATGTCAAATGTCATCATAATATCTTAAATGTTTTTTTTCTCTCCAATTGTACAAGGGAAACTACTGGATTCGTGCACAAAAAAATGAGATCTCTTAATTTCTTTCCGAATTTGCTCCATTAAAGTGTATGGTCAATTCTTTTCTGAAGGAGAAAGGTACATCTATTGCTTTTTGACGCAAACGCAAATTATGATATTTCTGAGAATTACAAATGATTGTGTTTTGTTAGTCTTACAAGTGTTCTATCTAGATTCAGTTGTTCTGCGATTCATTTGTCGCTGTCAAGAGGCAGCTGCGGCAAATGAAGGTAGCTTCGCAGCTCGTAACCAAATTGTTGAGACTTAGCTGCATTGTGTGGGTCTTTATAAGTTATCTTGAGAGGCTTTGGGTGCTGAAAGACAGGAGAGGTTGAATGCAGAAGAGATACGAGGATTTCATAACGAGTACTTCATTTCAAGACTTCTGTTTTGACATTAAGACTATCCTCTCAATTACGAAAGAGGAAATATATAATTTATATTTCTTCTCTTTGAATATAGGGACCCAAGCACATTAATGATAGATCGTACAAGGGCTTGCGGTAGGTCGTATCTTCCTGCTGGTAGAAAGGTCCTTGAATGGCTTCTAGAGAGTTACCCGTTCTTCTTATAGAATCCTCAGTCCTACCACGTAAAAACTCAGGAAATTGTAAACTAGCGCAAGAAGAAAAAAAACTTCAAAAATTCCTATGCCACAATTTGCACGAACCCTTTAGAAATTCTGATGTTTCTATATTAAACTTNATATATATAAATGTTTAATAGAACTGACGTCCATCTGGCAAGACCTGTGAATGGAAAAACGAGCTTTCGGGCGGCAGGACCCACCAGTCAGCAAAGATTCATGTACAAACATCCGGAAGATCCTTCCAGCAGGACTTTATCCTGTACGTTCCATTATTAAGGTTGAGCTTACTGGATTAGATTCTCGTTATTGTGAAATGTGTCTTGGTTGGTGCAGACTTCAAAGCCGATGCAGTATTTCCCACTATTTTAATTTTTTTCAGAGTATTGGCATATCCTGCTTCAAAACTTGTCCAAAATCGAAATATTGAATATGAATAGTTCGTTTTATCATTAAGTCAAACCTGACGTATGTCACACAACCACGTGATTAAATTCAGCAAAATTAAATTATAAAGCTGAATTCTTGCTTTACCTTTTGTGTTTTATGAGTTTATAGCATATTATTGTTTGAAACAATTATACTTACATATTTGAAATAGTTTAGTGCGAAGGAAATTTTTTTTCAACATAAAATTTCTAACGTATCGATAACAAATATTTTGTCCCTATGTTTTAAGTTAATTTATAAACAATATTTCATTAATTTATTGGTTTTTAATGAACTATATTTTCAGTACAAAACCGGAATTTTTGTATTCAGAGTTCACGATCACGCACTTTTAGCTCAGAGTGTATTTGAAATCTTTGGAAAACTACGAAGTTCCCCAATAATGGGTCACGTAACAAGTGGTATACTTCCTTCTCCATTATCGCTCCATTATTTCCAGGGAATACTACTTAAGAATACAGGCTCGATGGCAGAATACAGGTGACATAACTGTAATGACATCATTTCGAGGCGCAAATGGCTCTGGTCGGCAATAGGTACTTCATGGGCTGTGCGATAAGAACCGCTAGGACGAGATGTGCTAGCATTATACTTCCAGTACATTATGACGGGAAAATATTCGTTTATTTGCGTGAGACTGAAATCAGAAGAAATAAATTGATGATATTTTTTTTGGAAGTAAAAATGTGTGAGATGATTGATTGATCATAAAGTTGTATAATTGGAAACAAAAAGAATCAGAGTTAAAATTATTATTGCTTTGAACTACCCTCAAAACATGAATAACGTAAACGAAAGTTTAAACACTAATAAAGAGAAAAGCTATTAAATTAAGTTACCATAAATGAATAAAAAGGACAGTTTGAAACCACAAAGAACATTAAGATGTGTAAACACTGAATAAGTTGTTAACAGTTGTGTGTTAGACGAATGCCAAGTAAATATGAGAAATGAGTAATTAAGTAATAATAAAAAATAGTGAATAATCAACGAAGAATGAATCAATAAATGTAATAGAAAAAATTTCAACTCTTAATACCTTAGAGTAAATGCTATAGTGTTGCGAGTGACAGTGTGTGTAAAGACCGACGCAAGTGTACGTTTCTAAGTCGCGAGCTCGAGTGTGTGAAAACCAATCCATACCGTAGTAACTCCGGTATATTTTTTAAAATACTGTCGCAATGTACATATGTCAAAAAGAACTTTACGTATCTCGATGACAAATCGATCATCAGTTCGAATTGATGTGGTTATACATGTATCATATTACCATACTTAATTTCTATTTGTTTCTTGATGCCTTGTGTTTAATATTTCGATGTCTCAAAATAATTTAGTTAGAATTTCGTGGACTAATACTAGTATCCCAAAACGATTAGAATCAAAATTAGTATTCATAAATTATATGATTCACTCATATATTACACTAAATTATATTTTTCTTCAAATTGATTTTATTCTTATTCTTTTCATAATTCATCATTTTCTTTCCCACCTTGGTGTCTGAGAGGAACTTTATCTGAAGATGAGACAGAAAAAACCGTAATTGAGCAATTTATAAAACTCTCTCTTTGTTCCTTTGCTTTCGCGTAAAACGCTCTTTTCGGACGCCTGCGGCTAGAGAAATTTATGGAGGGAGCAGATAACTAAAAGAATTTATTGCTTCAATTTCATGTTTCTCGAGGACACTGAACATATTGTGCAGGCAGATGGTATCCTTGCGCTGGTGCCTCCTTTTGGATCTCGTTAAACGTTCGCAATATTTTCCGCGGTGGTCCTTAGGCTGACTCTATCAACTGAGGGAAAGGTTGGACGAGAGATGAGTCTTTTATCTGCGTTTTAACAGCTTAGATAGTCCATTTTCGGATACGGTACAGGAGAAATATTATGAACGTGCATATATTTCTTCCGTGTACCCTGCACGTGGAGAAGATATGTGATAACTTTCAGTCAGGCGAAAATGGCGACGAGCCGGGGAATTGAACCTGGGACTTCTGCGTGATCGTAGGGGTGTTAACCACTACGCCGCCCCTTCGCCGTCAACAATTGTGCACCATTTCCACACATACCTAAACCCCGGAGGAAGTGAACCAGGCGGCACATTATGTAAATTATCAAAGTGTTTTAATTAAGGATGAAAAAAGAAGTGCGGTCAGTCATTAATTATTTGACGAGAAAAATGTGAATCAGTTCATTATTCCTCTTTCTTCTGTACGTTTCGAACGGATTCATTAAATTCAATGGATAGAGGTCGAGGGATGCAATCAAGTTCTTCATGAGATAGGATATTTTTAATTAACAATTAAGTAGACTGTGCGCAAACCTTCTATACACCTGTGCATAAATTATTTAAAACTCGATGAATTTAGTTATGGTTCAAGGGTTTCAAAACAAATTATTTGTATTAAACCAATAGTTTTTTAATGAAACTGCCTCTTTTTTGGATTGTAAACGGTATTTCCTAAGAAACATGTGTCAACATTACAAAACACTTAAGATACAAAATAAGGCATTGATAAATGATATTAGGAAATAAATATGTCTTCAAGTAAATGGATTAGTATTAAGATTCGTGCATTAAATTTAAATTTGATATATCTAATTATATTTATTTTATACTCTCAAGTAACTGAATATCAAAGAAGTAAACCAACAAAGAAGTAATGTAAAGAAATATAATTTATTGTATTGTTTCTGAATTGGTTGTAAAAAAATTTATCCAATACAAATAATTCGGAAAGTTAATGCAACACCCACATATTCACGAGTCAGTAGCGTGTAGTTAGACTATTTCTGGAGAAGGGGTTGACGATGTTAATCATCGTATGAATATAAGGTGTTGTTCATTCTGTCGTGTATTTCAAAAACAGCAAGTGTTTTTGCCCCCTCGTATGCAGTATGAAGAATGTCCGTTAAGCGCACGAAAAAGCACTCTTGCTTTTTAAATAAATGACGGAGCGGACATCTTAGTTTTTGTATGAAGTTAGAGCTTGCTCGGAGTCTGTTCTTCCAGGTTATTCATCACACAGTCTGAGAGATTGTAATTTTGCTTATCTAACGCACACTGAAGTGCTCACCTCATTCGACCCAGTAACAGATAAAAACCATTACAATGTAGTGCAAAGAAAAGATGCTACTTCTTTCAGTCATAGATTTTTAACTTTGTCTTGAAAAGTTTTTAATACGAGTTCTTTATGTTGTAATATAGAACCCTGCATTGATTTGTTGTTTGGACGTGACTGACTTTAAGTCTACAAATCTTCACTCATCATATTTATTCTAAATCAACCATACATTTATTTTATTTATTAATTTACAAATAATTTATAGTTTTTATAAATACATGTTAAAACAAACATGAATGTTTCAAACCCACACGAAAAACGTCAAAATGTTAAAACATTAGAACGTAACAACGTTTCGGAACTAATTTTATACCATCTTCAGGTAGAACATCTGAGCTGATGCTCAAGTCGGTATGACTTGTTTTAACATGTTTCAATAAAAACTGCTTAATATGGTCGAAAATAAGTATTTATTGCTATCTTTCAGACGGGATGGAGAACTTATTTCGTCCTTTATTTGTGTTCCATTTTATTTTACGTCATTGACTCACTTTGCTAGCTGTAGAGTTTACCCTGTCCGCCCATTTGGGGCTTCATCCCAGCAAACCCTTTGGTACGTTTCATCCTCAGGCGGTCTTCGGGTCCTCATCCTAGGGCTCGCTGATTTGCTATATTGAAGTGATTGAAATATTTCGCGCGATGCTAATAATTACGGTATAGACTGTACGTGTGGAAAACCATTCAATGCATCATCTACATTTAATAAGGTAGATAATAACAACTTTAACAACCTATTTTTTTCTCACTAAGTTTCCACTGAGAATATTAGTATTGATGAAGTTGATTTCTTTATTGTAAATACAAAAATACTGTTAAAATAACTATTATTATATATGATTACAAAGACAATGAAATGCTTACCATGTATTTTTGTACACGTAACATAATGCAAAAGTGAAATCAATATATCGTCTCTCTAATATTGAATATCCCCCCCCCCCTCTCTTCAAAATGGCTGCTCCTGTGCGTCATATTAGTTTTAATTCAACAAGAAAGTCACGCGCCAAGGAGATTGATATCAAACCCGCTATCAATTCCAGTGCGAATTGAGTATACGGGAAGAAAGCTCACAAACAGTACGCTATTAAAATACATAATGGTTGAATTGAAACGTGCTTCCCACCCTGTTTCGTTAGGTAAATGCTTCGGGAGTCCTTAAGTTTCGCAGCTGCGCATTGGCGGTCGGTTGCCCTTTGCCCTTTAGGCCTTTGGGGCGTGACGCGGACAAAGGATGGCGTTGGGAGACTAATCGCCCTCCGCCATCTGCGAGGTGTGAACGGCGGGCAGCGCGCCACCCACCCACCCATGGTACCTCCAAAGCCACGAGAGAAAGAGAGAATATTCGACTTGATCAATTGCTGCATTGCTCCAACCTTCCTCACGAATATGTTTCCAGGGGTTTTTGTTCGGAAATTTCGGAGGTTGAATTCCTTGTTCGTCAATCATCTACGAGTGGACCGTCGGTTGGGGTATCATTAATAATAAGAAAAATTGTATTCTACGTGTATATTGAAGAAGTTAATCTTGAATTTTGATAATATATAAAGTAATGGTAATCAAATTGGAATTGTCTTAATTTAAAGAATATTATTTTAATTTTTGTTGAATACATTTTTGCAAAAAATATTATACGAACTCTAACATAATAATAAAGCAATTACCAGAATAAACGTGAAATGAAATGTTTGAAATGTAATAGTTGTTGGTTGAAATTAAATAGTTTATGACAAAACAGTGCAATTTATTTTAGTCCGCGGGCCATTTTCTAAACACTTTTGATCGATCGTTCGGGTACGGGACGCTGTTTGGTAAAATGTTGCCTGGCAAATGAAACAAATCGGCACATTTATTTATTTGTAACAAGACATGTTGATTCTTATCCACAAATGTTCATCATTTCAAATTGAAAAGATTAAAAAGTATATTTCTATATTTTTAAAGCATTTATATTTTTAGTATTTCAATGAGAACTTTTTTTTTCGGAAATGGCTGGCTATTGCGCTTTCTTACTTTGACAATCAATAATCCTCAAGGGGTACTTCAATCCTACAAATTCCCACCCTGAAGTCGATTTGCCAAGTCGCAACGCCCCTGGTTAAATAAAATCACGCTCAATAGGTTACTCATTCACGACCGACAGTTGTTTTGTCTAGAGGCAGCGTCTCCGAGTTCACAATTCCGCTGAACTGTAGAGCGTGGGTTCAAACCCTGCTCTACCGAATTAGGTGAGGTTCTCAGCTGGGGTTTCCCTCACTTACTCCAGATAACTGTCGGTCCGGTACCATAAATTCCCTGGCAACTCAACATCTCTTCTTCCCATTCACTCTCCCATCTTCAACGATTAGATGGAGGGGCAGGTTTTATGACCTGAACCTCATCAAAAGATTTAACAAACATAAATTATGGTGAACACACTTTTATCAGATTGGTAACCAAACCTTGATGACCATCGTTACTTCAGTGTACAACTTAATATTNCCATTTTCATTCGACGTAACATGATTAATCTGTTACCTGGCGGTGAGGTTCACCGCAATCTAAGAGATTTCTATTAATATTTGTGTAATTTTGTTGTTCATCACTTGAGAAAATGAGTTTATTTTGTATTTATATAATTTTGATTTCTTTTTTGTTGCGTGAAAATTGATATTCTCTTTATTCCAACTCTAGTTACAAAAATGATTTTGAAACCAGCATTAATGGCAAAGTTTGACTAATTATTCTCAAGTGAAGTGTTAATGATACCAAGATTATTTAGATCTATGAAGCTATGAATAAAATTGCTCTATTGAAATTTTTTTTAAAGTTTTAATATAATTAAATGTAATAATGTAAATTTAAGTCAATGGTTTGAAGTTGGAAATGTTCATTGTACCAAATTCGTGTAAAATAATATTGTTTATTTCTATGTGTTTCGTCAACTATATTTTTTTTCTGTTACAGGTGCGTTACAATGTGATAAACCCTTTTAGCTGTAACGTAAGTAATATCTCATCAGAAGGATACAGTAAGTAATGATAAATTAGAACTAGAAAATGATATATCAGTAACAAATCGAATAAAGCCCTTTTCGTTGAGTAAAATTTGTATCACTTAAAAATTCGTAACGTTATTTATAGAATGGACTGGTAATATATATTTACAAGCTTAAATTTACAACAAGAATGTTCTTTGTAAAACTAAACATATACGTATTTCTTGTTTTGTTTTATTTTACTGCTGACCTATTTTTGTTTAGTATTGAAATGAATTATCTTGAAATGAATGGCACGATTTGAATATTTAGTTAATTTCGAGTATATGAGACAAATGTGCTCAACGAATACTAAACGTGGTCCCCAATAAACGTCGAACAATCTGATTTACTTCCAAACATTTATCAAAACGACACGAACATATTGTGTGATTAACGCTTGATTTATTCTTCGCTCAAGTTAACAAAACCTCTCTATTTATCAGATAGAGGCTCCTAATCAGTGAACTCACCAAATTACACTTGAAACAAGTGCAAGATCGTGACAGGTGAATAATGAATACAAATTCATTTTAATACGATTATACGCGCGAACGGCGTGTAGAGAAACGAGGGTATCGAGCAAAACAAATCCCTTTGTTTTTCTGTTTCTCACGCGCTCTAATCATAAACGTACTTCCTTTGTAATCATTTGTTTGGAGCTGTGTTTCAAAATGTCTGCACCGAAGATAATAAGAGACATCGTTCGGTACCTAGCGGACCGACTTGTCATCCCTGATCCAGAACAACACCGACCAATTTTCGCACGTATCTCTTCCTTGTAATTTCCTTCCACGTAATTTTCTCTAGGCAAAATTTCTCTCTTTGGTAAATTTTCACAACCTTCAAGCTACTGAACTGGTTCATTCCTCTAAAATATCCTACAGCAATCATCCAACCCTTAATAACCTGTTTTGATAAAAAGCGAGGTCACTATAGTAGTGCACTGATAGTTCGAACGATATATTTTACAAATCCCGAAGACCACTCATTTCGTCGATCTACCCAAGATATATCATACAAAAATTGGGTCCAATAAATTGTTTTATTATAAAAATTAACTAACTAGACGTTCATAGATAGTTAAGGTAAGTAGTGAAGAATAAAGTGTAGTTTTTCTCCCCTTATATATTTGTGTGTTTTATGAGATTTCTTTCTTGTAATTTGTAGAAAATGTGTTTGTTTAGTATAATATTTGTTCTTTTTGCTTCGGATGTAATCAATATATCAAAACTTTGTAGATGTTACTGATAACATAAGTAAAGAAGCAATCTTGAATAAATAAATTTAAAGAAAACAATCAATTTGCAAAATTTGGAGAGATATACTGACATTCCGTGTATTTAGACCGTTCAGGAAATACCTTTGATAAGTACCTTTCTACACTTCAGTTGATCCTCAACTCTTCCTTAGCAATTGCAACGCTATTTCGTGAAAACGACGTGTTGAATCCTGTGCACTTATCACTGCAATTGTTATGATACTTGAAAACGACAATCTAGATGCTGTTCCCCCAATAATGTTTCACAATGTGTCCAGATACCAAACTCAAATACATGGACCTCACTACCGATTATTAGCATGATCCATTGTTGACCGAAGCGAATTCATACATACAAATAATTTCTTTAAGTTTTCAATAACATACACTATAATAATACTTTGGATACAAAGTGTGAAAGCAATAAGGGGAAATCTATCAAACCTAAATTGTATCAAGTATATCTTTCAACTTTAGAAGTAATAATAGTAAACCCATAAAATTTCTCGAAAATTATTACTGTATATTACAAAATTGTTATAGAACTTAAGATGATGTTCTTAAGAAATTTCTTTACAGTAAACAATGTACTTTGCTAACGTAGGGATGCATTGACTTAACGAGTATACGCAAACAATCAATGCGCTACTGCCCAACAATATCTACAACTTTTGATATTCGGGAGAGTTTCAATTTCAATTCTTCTGGTTTTTGAACAAACCTATCTCTAAAAAATAAAGACCCAACTTCTACGAACGATCCTTGAAAAAATAATGAAGATATTTTAAAATTTCCTTTCGTCTGAATCCTTTTCATGATGACTCAATTTATAAATACTCTCCTTTTCTCGCCGTTTCTTCCGACTGTCGAAATCCTTAATCCACTTGGACCGCTTCAAAGGGACGAACACAGCGGTCCCTTTCGCCCTCTGCGTATTATCTTTGAAAGCGTAGATCCACCCGCCCACCACCCGCAACACTGTGGGTCTTTGCGTCTGAAAACGGGTAACAACTTACAAAATAATAAACTTTTGTGACATTAGTACACAAATAACTGTATTTTTCTCACAACGTTTCGTCAAAACGTTTGCTACTTTTTCAGGTATTTCCCAATAACGTCAATACCATACACGTTGTAATACGGACGTGTCAAAGTTTAGTTAACATTAATAATATAAAATGAATGAAATTACATAATGTGGAAGTAATGCATGTAAAAGTATTGACATTATTGAAAAATACCTTACAAAGTTGCAATCATGTTGATGAGACGTAGTTTATAAAGTACAAGCATTTGTCTATTCGAGGTTGTAAAAGTTATTGTTTAAAAATATTATAATGATAGACGTAAAATGCTCTACAACATATAGAGTTCAAGCACTTTTGTAATGTTCCTGTTCGCCGTATTGGACCACCGTTTTCACTCTCGTGACACACAATGGGTCGAAATTAATTTTTAGTAACGGTTATATTTATCGAATCACACCGATTTGTGCTTCTGTCAATAAAATTTCTGGGTAGTCTTCTTTTCAAAATGAATTTTTATGCCCTAAATATTGGTCTTGGTTTGAGCTAAGCAATTTTATCTATTCTTTTATCATGAGTCGATATGTGCTTTTTAAAAATTGTTTCTTATTGTCATAAATTATTTGTATATTGGATCATAAATCTTAACAGTTGTCGTTTTAGGTTACGTTGCTCATTTTTAATGTTGTGCAACAAATATAGCGATCTACTTAGTACTTGCGCTATCTTACAAGTAGTTTCAATCGATTTCACGAAATCATTTGAGAGAAACTTCTTATATTAAAACTTAATTCTTAGAATTCTCAACGTTCATATGTAGTGAAGGAGTATCATAACCTCATTGATATCTATGTGGATCATTCTAAAAATAAAAGAGGTCTTCCACAAGTATACTGTGAGACTGAATTATAGACCGATTAAACAATATAATGAGTAATGGGACATCGGTCTCAACGTATTTTGTAATAAAGATTCTGAACTAGAAAACTGATCAAAAATTTTCTGACATAATTTCATCTTTAATACATAACGGATGCATCAATCATTACCCATCGGTGTTTCATCCTCTCTATCACTCTTAAAAACTAATTATGCTTTTATTGTAATTTTTCAACGAATTATAAACTACTTCTCATGAGTTTTTATTACTAGTGACTAAACTGAGTATCAATTCCTGTGATATTTTCAAATTAAATAAAAATCACACAGGCCTTCATTGCGATGTTCCATAAAAAATAAATGTGCAAAATGCGTTATCCCCATTGGTATTTTCAAAACAACGTACTCACTAAGAGAACTATATCGTATGGTATAAAACACGTCATATCCATTCCATTTTATTTTTACTAGCTAAAGAAAAATAAAACGAGCTGCAAAGTATTACTCCACGTATTTTGACAACGTTATATCATCAACCAAAAAAAAATTCAAATTCCTTTTTCATATGTAACTCTGAAACGGTTTTTATTCTTCTCCTGGAAAATTGCGTAAACGGATATAACGCGTTTTGTATTCTAGCTATTTATGTCACGAGAAAATAACTTGGCAACTTTTCACTCATTTTCTTAAAAAATATGTGGAGATTTTACAGTTTCAAATGATTCATGGCAATAAAAACATATCTATTCATACGTAGGAACTAGGTTTTATCTTTCATGTTTCGACCGCATTTTCTACTAACCTGATGGACTAGTAGAATATCGTATAAACATCAGCGTTTTAACTCTATAAAGGACGTTCTTGAGAAAAGATCAAAATTCTTAAATTAAACCACATTTTCATAATTAAATTTAATTCTATATAATTAATTATTTTAATTTAATTAAATTTTAAATTAAATTTAATAAATTAAATGTATAATTATTAAATTAAACTTCTTAAATTAAATCACATAATTTAAAAAGTTTAACCTTCCATCAAGAACCTTCTTTATATAGTTTAAATCAAAGACCAAGAACTAAAATGGTGCCAGCGCGTTACATTTATCATTTCCCAAGAACAAATCCTTTAAGTCGGTGCAATTTAGAGAAGAATTCAAAAACAAAATTTTGGGTTAATATTTATAGACTCTATTGTCCAGTGTTCAGAATTAAATATGCGTTAAACTAATTTTTGCATTTGGAGGACGAGATGTTAAGCAGAGCTATTGGAGAAAACCCCGTCTATTAGCTCTGATTTGGCTTGAAATTGGAGAACTTTATATCACTGTATTAGTATAATGGTTTCTTAATACTAAATTCACAAGATAGTACCACCATACTATAGTTTATTGTGATATCTATGAACTATTTAAATAGTACATAAGCGTTGTCGCCATGTCTTTTGGAAATTATTGTGATGCACCAATCACGCAGTTACTCTGTTCAGTATGTAATTTGCATTATGTTTCCAGCATTTTCGAAGAAATTTTTCAGTTTGCGGCCAATATTCTTTTGTGACTTGCTTCTCACATCCCTCGGTGACATTTTGGCGCACGTATAGCTGTCTCAATTTCATTACATGTACTGTAGAAACGAAGGTTACCGGACACTACCCTTACAAAACATCGACTGATCACAATAACGTTGAGTGTTTCCCGAGATATCAATTTCCCTCTAAGTTTGAGATTTTTACCATTGAATTCGACAATATACTTTTCATATCCCTGGACAGCACTTTTTCATGAATATCACTAGAGACAAGATTCACGTCTAAAATATTGTCTTCTGTCTGTATTGATTCTCCGTTTGGTTTATCATGCATGTTTGATTCACAATTCTCACAATTCAATATTGCAAACATACAATAGGCAAGGTACGTTAACACATGTATGAACGACTTGTATGAGATACATGTATCGCAACTTTTCGAAGCTTTATGAGCTCAGACATTTTTACCTCATATATGTATACGGCGGCGTATTTGTAAGAGGTAATTTTTGGTGTATCGCAAGAGAAGAATACAAACTGATTTATTAATCTACTAAAGAAATAAAAGAATCTAAACTTAATTACGTAATATAATATGCACTACTGAACACTTAAAATTACAGGAGTGAATAGACTACGAGAAAAGTTTATGACAACATTGACATTACAAACTAGATGTGTTCTTTGTAGGTTTACAAACATGGCGGAGTGCGTACTGGCCATGGGTTCTGCGCATGCGTATACGCGTTTGCGACTTGTATTAAGGTTACACATGTATATCCTGAATGAAGCTCATACAAAATGTATCAGGATTTGTCTAAGGACCTGTCGCGCGACATGTCAAAGAGTAACTATATTGCCCTAGCTCATACAAATTGGCATGTATCTCATATAAGTCGCTCATACATGCATACAAGTTAAAACGTCCTGTACATTTTAGGATCAAGAACGATTAATTATTCACACACAAAATTCTGAACCTTACGCGAGTTAAGTCGTGGAAACTCAGAAAGTATTTTATTTCGACCATCTATTTCCGTGTTTACGCCCACTGTGAACAGGCGCTCTCCTGCCGTTGCTTCTCCTGCCGTTGCTGCTCCTGCAGGGGTCGCTCGCATGCAGCCGCTGAAGGTGGAAGTGCAGGGAGGGCGGGAGGTAGGGAGATGGCAAGCGAGCGACTGTACAGAACCCAAATTGAACTCTGTGAAACTCCGCTAGTGAAACGCCTTTAGAAGTTCTTGGGTTCGCGTCGACGTTTCCAAACTGCTTTTTGAGGGAACTGAAATGAATCGTGTTCGTGAAATCGTTATAATGACGTTGCCGTACGATTAAGTTGAGAATGAGACTACAGAGAGCTTTCCCCCCTGACACCACGCGTATGTACTGTGTACAAAGCGCATGTTAAATTAACTCCAATCTTCCAAGGCTCTGACCTAGTCGCGACATTCTCATTAACACTATTGTTACAATCAATCTCAATTTTTTAGTTTTTTATATTTACGATTTATTATCAATATTTTTGGAATATTTTCAAGATTTAATAATATAACGAATTCGTTAAATAACAGTTCTTTTGTATTCCTGTAAATTTGTTAACATTCTGAAGATATTATAAAAAGTAACTAACTATTGATATTCTTATTTAAGAGAACCACACACCGTGATTTTACTTTGGGGTGCAGAAGTGATAAATCTTCTCCTGCCTTAGGGACCTTCATCGAATTGATGGGATGGTCCCTTACTTGCTTCCAGACAGTAAATTAGTCTTCCACGTGGTCATACGCAGTTTGTACTGCTTTTTTATCATAAAATTTATTATTATTATTATTATTTAATGTGTGTAGTACGTAAGTGAGGTCAAAACAGTTGTGTAATCCCTGTCTAAGTGTGTCGAGATAAGCGTACCAAGAAGTTTAAGCTAAGGAGGAATAAAGGGTAGCCACCCGTAAACTGTAAACGTACCGTAGATGAGAACCTGAGTCTCGGCTTTTAGCGCCGTCGACAGGCGTTTTATGTAACGAGTTTAATTTTATTCTTTTCACTTGATAGAACCGTCTCTTGAAATGTAATTTAAATTTATTGTGCTTTGACAGTCAGTCATGTTGAAAATAAAGAGATTTATAATATATTTCAAGACTATATCTGTAGAGTAATGATGATACGAATGGCGCTAGATAGAGATAACGTTCCTGCCTCCCCGTGGCGGGGACGGAAACCTCCCTAATCTCAAGGGAAGGCAAAAAGGAACGGACCAGACGGCAGAAAAGGTTGGTGAACGAGAAGAGACGTATCGCCGAGGAACAGAAAATTGTGGCAGTAGGAATTAATATGGTTCGACACCATAACATCGGGAGATACGACATGACATAATCGTTGTCAACAAAATAGCCAACACAAAGAAAGAGACCTTAAGAGAATAATTACGAGATGGCATATACACTACAGAGTTTCATAAACACCCAGGTTGTAGCATACTTGCCAAGGAACTGGGTTGCAAATAAATGAAAAAAAAAAGTCAGTCATGTTGAGTCGCTACGAAGTCAAGTAACATTCTCCTCAAATAAATACCGAATAGAGTTCTTTCTTGAGGTAATGTTTAAATGCTGTTATATCGGAAAAGAAAAGGTGAAAGATGAAGTAATAGGAATTCCAAAACATTTTTAATGCTCTAAAATATGGTACTGTGTGGTTTACTCCGCCCGGTTATGTAAACAAGAACGAAAAAAATTGGGGTTCAATCGTATATTAAGGAGTATGGTTGCGATGAAATACTATGATCACGGCAATTCATGGCAATAAATTCATTCACAATCAGATCTAAACGTACTTTATTGCCATAATTTTGTGATAATCATACTGATTTTGTGCCACAATTTATATTTAATTGAAACATTTTTATTACTAGGGGATACATTCAAATAAGCAAGTTCGTATGACCGCATATAGCATTTCTATCAAGAAGGTGATGTCCATGAGGGTAATGATGGCGTCTAATTATTGCAGGTGACCACTAACGATAATAAACGAACTACCATTCCCATACATATTCGATTTACCTGGATGCGAATGGCACCTTCAAAACGACTACATTCAACACTTATGCAAGTCTGATTGTGTTTTGGGTCAACAAATGAAACTAGGACAAAGAAATTACAGCAAAGCTGGAAGTGTTTTTAATCACAGTAGTTGACATGAGACAAAGATGACGACGGAGGAAGTGCAAGTGAGTAAACATATTCTTTACGTTACAGTTGATCATGTATTGCATTTATAAACGAAAAAATATGCTTTCTTAGTAGACTTTACACGTAACAAAATGAAAGATGGTACGTTTTGCGTGTATTTTGTAAATAATTTTGAAATGTTGAAATTGTTAGCTACGTTTTCTCAAATATTTCTTTCTTTCGAAATGTTTCATGTTGTGTAGATATAGAAATTTACTCTGTACTATCTCTAGAATGATTTCGAAAATTGAGTTTAACATAAAAAGAGCATAATTATTCTTTGTAGAGTACAAAATTGAGTTGTTGGTTTCTTACTGTGAGTTACAACTTCTGAAGGCAGCTTTAATCTTAACTAATTGCGATCACTTAATCTCTTGAATATGTGACTTTACATATTATATCGAAACGGTTCTGATTTGTCGTGTTTTAAGGGTCCTTTTTTTTAGAGGAAAATCAGTTTTCGTTTTAATTTCTGGATTTGAATAATGCTGAAAGCAAAGTTTTTTGTGTTTTAACATTATAGTATTTAACTGAGAGCTATGTTTTTGAAACATTTATTTTGATAAATAACAATTGACGGGTAAAAAGTTGGCGAGTAGCCTAGACTCAACCACAGAAACGTCAACACGTTACGAATCCTTAAGTAAACAATAATACGCAGTGTCATTAATAATCACAATGACAGAATATTTCCAGTATGCTTTTAAGACGTCATCATTGAACATAAAACATGTATTATTTGGAAGCAGTAGACAGTATTCTTCAGGTATGAGTGTTGCATGTAAAATATTATGACTAATAATATCATATATTAGTTGTGAAGCGGATATTTCCTCATTTTGGGCCCAATTTGTGTGGTTTACATTCACACTGATGCTCGTGGCATTAATGAACGGCAAATCCACAAAGGTCAATTCACAAACGATCTCACGAACATCTCACACCCATCACTCACGTGAAAAACTGCAATGTGTTGAAGTGTCGTTATTCAATGGAAATGATGATGAATAATTTACTTTCGCTGATCAAATTATTCGTACGTCACAAATATTGGTCCGAAGGCACTGAATAGCGTGCATTGAAAACGTAAAGAACATTTTTTTGTGTGTGGAGTACTTATTGATTTCCTATTCATCTTCTGTCAGCTTCCATATGTGCAGTTTTTATTTCCCCTTCACGTTGGATCGATCTGATTGGCGTGTAGCGAGCTGTATTTACTCAACAAAACACTTCGAACAAACAAATGCGCATAACGGAAATTGAGTTTCGCAAAGCGAGGAGAAAGAGAAGAAAAACATTCTTTTGGAATATTTTTGAAATATTTTTACTGTTCATTTCCTTTCATCTTGTGATTTGAATCAGAAATAATTAGTTGAACTACAGTTAAATGTTTGCTTTATCTAAAGAACCCACTTAATTGCTATAAAATTTTAAAGTAAAAAAAAGACAAATTTTCTTTTTCTCTCATCCTTTTTTTACAGTGTATGAAACCATATTCGAGATAAATGATGACTTATTTATTATAATTGAAAATTATATTTTGTACAACTTTCATTCTGTTTATGTGACTTGGGTACACCAAGAATTTTAATTAATTTACTTACAAGATGCAATACACAAAAAACCCAAAGAAGTTGCATAAGTTTTGAAGCTATTTTCATTAATTTCAAATAAAAAAATACATGATTGACTCTTCTGGATTCTGTAAACAAAACTAAAGGAAACGAAACTTGGTGAGGTCATAGGAGAAAACTTATTCATCAGAGTCCAGACATATTCTCACACAGTCTCCAGTAAAATAAACAGTGATGTAAATATAATTTTTAATTCCTAACTAAAAACTATACTTTTTACCTCTTTTCTCAATTCCAAATTAGAATCTGCTTAGGCTTAGAGAGTCGAAGTACGTAGTGCAGTGGTAGCTCTCTTGCGGCAAAAGAAGGAGGTTCCGGGTTCGAGCCCCGGTTCGTCGCCATTTTAACCTGACCTTCGATAATGCATGAATTGTATGATTTTAAATTACAAGTTTGATGAAAAGAATATTTTATGTATAGATATTTATTTACAAAACATGTCACCGTGTCAAATATGTCGATCGCAACTGTTTCGACATTCATGACACATTCCTCTGATAAGCTAAACACGCTTTTGAAATGCTCAGTCACATGTAGATAAAGTATATATAAAATATAGAACGGAAAATGTCCTAAAAATGGAAATTGATTTCTCATTCTTGATTTTAAAATCATTCAATTTTTTTTTGAAATTCGTTTTTTTCATCGTAAGATGAATTATGTTCTATCATCAATAAAAATTATAATTATTTCATTTAAATGGTCTTTGAAGTATGTTTCTAAGTTTAAATGCGAATAAATTCGTGTAATTCTGTTCATTTGCACACATTTCCGACATTTTAGTGATAAAACGTTATTTACATGAGCTCCAGAAAATTGATCCAGATACAATAAAATGTACTTTTCACCCTCTCTGTTCAAAGCCAACATTATCTCCCGTTCCCTGGAAAATGATGCAAAGAAAATTTTGCAAAGAAATCTGGAAGATATGAAGAAAATTTTGATAGTTCGAAGGTCAATAATGATCGTTGATAACAGTGTGAACGACGTTGAGTCCGCAAGGTATCATTGTAGGACTAGTGTTTTAATTACTGAAATTCCTCTTTAAAAAAGAAATACACTTTATTGACAAAGAAACAGTAAAAACTCCTTATGACCACGCAGGGGATAATAAACTAAGTAACTGTCCGGAAACAACCAGGGGACCATCCCATCTATTCCGATCAAGGACCCAAGGACAGTGGCGGATTTAATGCATATGTAAAGAATATTTATTAAAATATGTAGTTATACATTTATTATTCCAAAATAAATCGTAAATATAATGTACAGAGAAAATTCTAGATTAATAATAACAAAAGTTTTAAATGACATTCTCACCAATGGAAAATCCACCACTACCCGAAGGAAAACCGGAGAAAAACCCGGGCTAGGATGGGGCTACGGAGATGATGTATACAACCGTTCCAAGGTTGCGTACAATTAGAAATAAACTATGATAAATTAAAACGATCAAAACAACATAGAAGGACAAAGTAGAAGATATATTAATATCATTTACATCATCAGAAATCATATGGAAAACAACATTTATTGGAAAATTGAATTGTTCTCAATTATTGTAGAAGATTACTTACTTCCCTGTTGTACAGCAGAAGCCTTGCTCTCGAGATATGACATGCCATTTCCCGAGAGAGGGCAACAATCAGGTCGTTGATACATCTCCGTCTAGCGCTTGCTACAGGTTGCTAAATGCTCTCCTTTTACCTTTGATGAGAGTAAACTCGAGCGAAAGGTAAATGCTCAGAACCACACGTTTTATCAAAAGCGTAATTCAGAATAAATCTAAGGAATGTTATTCCCTTCCCTTTTCAATTAAGTAAGTTGATCCGTGAAAGCAACTCTTAACAAAATACTCGTATTTGCCTCGAACATTCGCCATGTGATTTGACTCATTCAGTTCAAAGTTTATGATTCCGAACAGACCATGTAAACTACTACAATGAGACTCGGTGGTTTTCAGTGGAAAGAGAGAAAAATATTAAGAGGGAGGGGTGGATTATTCTCCGAGAAATATTTACCCCAACTGGAAAATTCATTCTCCAAGTTCATACACTCTGTAACCCCATCCTGACCGGGATTTCTCTGTTTTCCGTCCGGGTAGAGGCGGATTTTCCATAGGCGGGAATGTCATTTCATACTTTTTTTGTTATTTTATTTACGATTCATTTTGGGAATAAAAAATTGATTAAAAAAATTGTATCAAACGTGTTTTTATAAGTATTAAATTCTCAACAGACCTTGAACACTTGATCGGAATTGATGGAATGGTCCCTTACTTGTTTTCAGAGAGTAACTTAGTTTATTATCTCCCATGTGGACAAACGGAATATTGAACTGCTGTTTTGACAATAAAGTTTATTTATTTATTTATTTATTATCGAACTGGCAGTCCGTAATCCGAAGAGACGTTTCTGCACCTCGAGCCCCAAAGGGAAAGCTTCCCTCAAAGGGCTTCAGTCTTGAATAGCGAAGAGCTCACATTGGAGCTCATCCTCCTCCAAGATGCACATTGACTCTTCCAAGCTGCAACCAATCGTTTCGCTGACGAAACTAACGTATCCGGCTTACTAGGGTCCCTTGTGGCATTCCAGATATAAATTATATGGTTCTATCCCACTCAACTTGTAGATTGGGTTTCTAAGAAGAGTTTAATCTGAAATACACTAAAAAAACTGTTAATATCACGGTTAATGTGTAAAAATTAAATCAAGATACTTTTTTAATAAACAAATGAGAGCTACCGAGAAAGTATCAAAAGAAACGAAATATATATACATATTCCGAAATCTCGTACTTGAAGTACTTGAGATAATATTTTTGATCTAATATTCTTTTATAATTTTCCAAAATTAGTAAGGAAACAAGTGTGAAAATTTTTTCAAATAACTTCGATATACACAGTAATAGGAGTATTTAAAAATAGTCAATTTCTTTATTTATCTCGAAGACGGTAAGATTTAAGTCTATAAGTCTCATGTAGAGCGTAATCTATTCGTGAAAATAAATACGTAAAATCTATTTCGTAAAGATAAAGTAATTTAGTTTATTGTCTCCCACGAGGTCATGCGTAGTTTGCAACTGCTTTTTTGACAAAGTTTATCTATCTAGTTCTTTATTTATTCGTGTATCATCCATCACCTTATACAGTAATACGTCCCATATTTTTTTCCTTCATTTCTGCACAACCGAACTCAGCAAATCACACTAATGAAGTATCAAACGTCAGAGCTGTAGAAGATGCGTCTGTGGTTTCTTATTATTTCATCTTTTATCTTTCTTATCATACTTTCCGAAATAACGGAGAGTTAAAAAATTACACGAAGAAAATTCGCTACTTGATTCATTTATTTTAAAAGGACGTAACTTGAGAATTTGAGTATGACAAGCGTCTGGTAAATAATGATCAATATTTGTAGGGAATTGAACGTAATTTAATTAACGCTCCATTGTATAATATTATGTTATATTCATGAAAGTTATATAACTGTCCTGATGTCCTGTTTATATTGTTAATGCTATATATGAAACCGAGTGTAACTTGCCGAGTGATACATAGGAAAGTAGTACGTGGTATATAAACTAATTTACTCTCCGGAAGCAACCAAGGGACCATCCCATCAATTCGGATCAAGGGCCCTAAGGCAGAGGCGGATTCAAAAATTTCAGCAAAAGTTCCTAGATAAGATAAAAAGTTAGCTGCGAGTTATAATACATATATAATGTCAATATGTTTGTAATTTAACGCAAATATGTTTGTAAATGTACATGTACAAGTTATTATCGAACTATAGATTATTCTGAGAATAGTGTTAAAAAACCATAAGAGTTGAAAAAACACTAAATTCACGATTTATTGTTACAATAAACACGCCCCTAGACAATGCCTAGAGAACCTGTATGAGAAATCCGCCTCTACCCGAAGGAAAAACGGAGAAAAACCCGAGCCAGGATGGGGCTACAGAATTAATGTACACAACCGTGCCAAAGTTGAGTTCACATAAAACTAAATTAATATGAGCCATACGACAACACAACCATGCAAGAAAATAGTTTTTGAAATTGTAATAAGTTATTTAAAAAGTGCTACAGCAATGGCGTGATAAAGTACAAGACGTATTAAACTTTTATTAAAATCAATAAATTCTTTTACGGTGTAAAAGCACTGGTGCAGAAGGTAGTTTTTAACCGCGGATTTGAAGATATTCAATTTCATAATGTCTTTTATATTCTTGGGCAAGGAATTATATAGAACGATTCCCGAATGATGCGGTCCTTTTTGGCAAAGAGTGGTTGACACTCTAGGCCGATGAATATTATTCCTATTGCGAGTATTGTGTTCGTGAACGAGACTGTTTCGTATAAAGCAAGGGTGGTGCTTCAGTAATTCGGTCTTAACAAACACGACCGTTTCATAAATATAAATGCAGGGAAGTGTTAAGATATTTAATTCCTTGAATAAAGGTTTACAAGAGTTTCGGGGGTGAGATTTACAAATTATCCGAACTATCCTCTTCTGAATTCTGAAAGTTTGAATACTCTGACCGGAATTACCCCAGAAGGTAATGCCGTAACGTAAATGGGAGTAAACGTTTGCAAAATATACGCAACGGGAAATACGTGGACTAACTGCGTTAACTAAGATTCGGAATGCGTAACACAATTTGCTTAATTGGGAATTAAGATTGTCAATGTGACAATTCCATTTGAGGTTGTCTTGAATATGGAGACCTAAGAATTTTGTATTCGTAACAGTTTTTAATTGTGTTCCGTTTAAAGAAAGAGAAACCTGGGGTAAAGATTTTGTATTACTATTGTGCAATTTTGTATCACCATTTTGCAATCTGATGTGGATGATGACATGTCGTTCGCATACCATAAAAAGAGTATAGGACCGAGAATTGAACCTTGGGGTACTCCGCAAATAAGTGGCTTTATTTCTGAAAGACAAAGCTGAGGTATTTTATTTTTATATTGAATATTTCGACTTGTTAATATCTATCATTAAATAAGAAGTTAGCCATGGATGTGGAAGTCCATGAATGCCTAAAGAATGCAATTTGGAAAGGAGATTTCCGTGATCGATGACATCGAATACTTTGGATAAGTCAAAAAAACACCCTGAGGATTCTCTCCATGGACTAGAGGTGTGGTAACATCGTTTAAGAAGGAAAATATGGCGCTTGTAGTGGAAAAGGATTTCCTAAAACCGTGTTGATCGTCAGAGAGAATGTTTTTTTTTATAAAAAATCTAGAAGACGCTTATAGAACAATTTTTCTAGGATTTTTGAGAAAGTGGGTAGTAGAGATATTGGTCGGTAATTTCCAATATTAAGTTTGTTTCCTTTCTTGTGTAAAGGTTTCACTTTAGCTCTCTTAAATATTTTAGGAAACACCCCTTCCGATAAAGAACTATTAAAAATATTTATGAGTGGATTTAATATAGCATGGGACGAAAATTTAACAATAAACTCAGGTATATCATCTACGCCTGTTGAAAATTTGTTTTTTAATGAGCTGATGATTCTCATGACTTCACTGGCGTTAGTTTCGGAAGTGAACATAGAATTGGGTACGTGGGTGGATATAATTGGAGGACATTGATTTGGATATATTGAGTTCGTTATTTTACCAACTTCTGAGAAGTGAGAATTAAACAAATTTGCGACGTCCTGAGGATTTGTTACGATTTTGCCATCGTTTAGTAAAGAAACATTTTCTTCGCCGTTTTCAGAAGTTGGCGTGTAATTTTTAACAATATTCCACATGGCTTTCATCCGGTTGTTCGATTTTAGTATATGCCTGTCGTTTTCCATTACTTTAGCTGCATAGACTACTTTTCGGAGAATAGTCTTATATTTTCGAAAATAATTATGGAATTCGGGTGATTGGTTATAGCGTTTTGAAATATAATATAAACGGCGTTTGTTTTTTGAAGAAATCCTTATCCCTTGGGTGATCCATCTATTGTATTTCTTTGTGTTAATTAACTTGCGTTTTATGGGAAAGCTAGAGTTGTAATGTTTTAGGAATATTGAGATAAATACATTGAATTTTTCGTCGGTGTTTTGGCAATTGTAAACATCTTTCCATGTTTCTTCACGCAAATAATTTATAAATATGGATTTATTTATGTCATTAAACTCTCTTGTAAATTTGTAAAGGATTTTAAGTGGTTTTAGTTTATTACTAATAGTCAATACTTGAGCAAGGTGATCACTGTATCCGGCGATAAACACTTCAGAGTGATATGAGATTCCATTGTTGACTATAATTTGATCTAGCAATGTTTGAGATAAGCCGGAGAGGCGAGTGGGGTTGTTTATCGTAGAAATAAGGTTAAAGGAGTCGATAAGATTCTTGAATCGATTAACTGGTGAGTGTACAGAGTCTGATGTACTCAGGAAATCGATTTTGAAAGCGCCACATATAACGATAGATTTAGTAGATTTATGTGTGATGTGTTTTTATACAATTTCAAAGTTCCGAAAAAATATGTCAAGATCTGATTAAGGAGGTCTTTAAATACACAGAACAACAATACCGGTGTCGGTCAGATTAGCTGCAGAAAATTCGAACACACTATCTACGCAGAAGCTCTCGTAACTTGTCAGTGGAGAAGATAAAATATCATTACGAACGTAGATAGATGTACCTCTGTGGGGTTTTTTTCCTTTAAAATTTTGCCGACAGTAAGAACTTGCTAAATAATAATTAGAAATAGCAGTATCGTTGATGTTGTTAGTTGAAAGCCAATGCTCTGTGAGGCATAGCAAATCGAATCGATTTTCGTGTACCAGAATTTCAATGTCTGTCAATTTGTTTGAAAGGGATTGGACATTATGATGAAATATAATTATTTTATTTTCGCAAAGAGTTTGTGACTCACGAGAAATGGAATCGACTTTAGATTGTGGAGAGGAATTTGAAATTGGTACAGCTTCTAGTTCCGGATCAAGCCCGCACAGTGCACCTGAACGCGATTTTCACCTTCGAGTACCACATCGTACTCCTGAGAGCAAGTTGTAACTGAGTATGGGAGCCGCAGGNTGTGTATGGGGGCGGCAGGAGGAATAGATGAGGACGTGCGAGATGAGGAAGCAGTAGGTGAAAGAACGGGGAAAGGAGAAGAAATGGGTGTCGAGATAGGAAGAGGAGATGATGTTGAGGTAGGAGCAGAAGGAGGAGATGAGGTAGGAGGAGGAGGAGATGATGTAGGTGCAGGAGGAGGTGTAGGAGTGGGTAGTGAGGCAGGTGGATGATGTGAGGTCAGATGTGAAGCTAGATGAAAACCGAAGTGCTGTTTCCCAGACGGTCTCAGGTGTAAACCGTGCTGGGTAAAGTCCTTGGCAGTCAGGTGTGGTTGCAAATCAAAAAATGTGATATTTTGTGTCTACCAGGTGATGTTTTAGGGAGATGTTTGCCAGGTTAATTTCGTGGTTTATTTGTGGAACGTGGAGGCAGGCTAGAGAGCACTATGCTCGTCTGCAAGGAGGCCATTTTTAGTTTTTGTAGATGTTCAGACGCGTTGAAAAACCACCCAAGTTAATATCGTTCTGCCTACCTATGATGATTTCTGTGTCCCGCTCTGCGAATTTTTTAGTGTAAGTGTCCAGTTCTCGAATAACTTTGGCCTAAAGAAACCGGAGACTGAGAACTGGCTAGGAAGCAATCCACGCAATACGGAGGACATCTGACGACCGTGCGAATCAGCTAGTATGAGCACGTTTGATTTCCGCGTGGAAGTGTTGGTTTTATCTCTGGATAGCACTACTTTACGTGGTTTTGGGCGGCTGTGCTTACCAGTGCGTGGTGTGCGAACAGGTCTGGGTACTGGACGGGAGGGGATGAAACGAGTAGGTAAGGGAGGAAACAGGGACATGTCATCTAACACACTAAACCTATTCTGAGTGAAGAGTTGGGGTGGTGCATGCGTCGTTGGTTTAACCGGGTGATAGCAGTTGGAAGGACGGCGAGAATTCCTAACTGTAGTCCAACCGCCGATCGTTTTCTTATTGATCTCTTCCAGCGCACTGATTCGTGTGTCAATATAATGTACCAAGTTATTGTACGCCTTCTGAAGATCAGCTTTGAATGAGTTGAGGAATGCGATAGTGTCCATTGTTTTGAGAAAGTTAACAACTTCACGACAAAAGCAAACGAGAATACACGAAAACTGACAACTAACACTGAATGAAGGATGCTAGTATAATAAAATATTTGTTACTACGGAAGTTAGAAAT